>NW_021026980.1:450697-461213 GCF_004153795.1 Camellia sinensis
TACCCCCAATTAAAAACATTTTCAAGAGATCATTATAAACGAGAGAGACCCCCATAAACTAACCCCTTTAATTCATTTCCTTTTTTAAATGAAAGAAGTAAAAAAATGGGCAGAAAATAATATTTTGTTTGTAAGTCGAAATTTTGTACAATACGAGTTATATCAAAATTGTTGTCTCTCCGTTTGGAAAGAAGACGACTGGATTAGATTAGGGATACACAAAAATAATATCCACAATTTATATACTGACGAAGAACTCTCATCCTCCTCTAATAATAGGATCCAGAACAGCGGCCCATCCACCCAATCTCCCTCTACCTCAAAGGACCCTCAAGAACAGGAAAAATCTCTTGGGCCAGAAGTCTCAGACGACACAATTACTTCTCCGGAAGAATAAGCTTCAAGGACTACGATCAAGACGCCGTCTACAACGTCATAAATGACATCAAATATTCGACAGTCTCTACTAAATTAATGAAGAATTTAGTAGGTTGCCAGAGAGATTTTCATGTATTTGTTAAATTTCAACCAGATCTCACTATTATAGGAGGAATTCCTTGTATTATATTAACTAATGGGGACAGTAGTTGGTTAGATGCAATGTCTCAAAAAATGAGAGAATGGTTTGATGTAAATGTAACCACTGCCATGATTAATGAAAAATTTTATTAATTTTATTTACGAAACCACTCAAACTTTTATTTACTTACTACATTTCCCTTATCATCAACTATTACATCTTGAGTCATATCACTATTTTTTACACTAATTATTACATTTCGTAAAACATCAGAAAATTTTGCGGGGTCCATAACAACTTATCCTCTCCGATCAATTTCTTCTTTTCTAGCACCTACCTCTGAAATCGACAAACTAGGATCAACATCACTAGCACCATCACCACCTCTGCATATATCAATCTTAGAAAAACTTAGACGACCTCTGCGTTCATGAATAGCTGAACCACTTTCCCCAAAACCTCCTAACCACAAATCTTTTCGTTTCTCCGGTAAACCGGCAGACATAGTCCGTGTCATAATCAGAATGGCCTTGGTTGGAGCACAATGAGTCCCAAGACAAATACAAATATGTGTGTAGTACATACATAACATGGATGTATGAGTCCGAATACTAAGATGTGACAGAAGTATCATCTCAAGACATGGGGGTTATCCATGTATTCTTCTTTGAAGATAGTAAATTTCACAATTGAGGATAAACCGGACTTGAATGCAAGACAAATGGATGTAATATACAGGCATGATAGAGAAAACGTGATGTAGTACTGAAAACAAGTAAATAAAAGGGTTAGAAAGACATGGGGTTGAAAGATTATTACAACAATTCGAATAAGAAATAAGGAGAAAGAGAGAGAGAGAGAGAGAGAGATTATTACAATAATGAATCGATTCAACCAAACTGTGGTCGAATCTAACAAATCATAATAAATAAAAGAATTAGGGTTTCCAGAACCATCCAGGATAGCATTTCCTAGAAATTATTTGCTCTGCTCTTAGGAGGAGGTGGCCAACCAAACACCAGATGAATCGGTCGAACTAGGAATTGGCTGGCCGAATTCCTCCTTCGATTGGGGATTAGGTCAGTATAGAATTTTAGGATAGAGGCAAAAAGTAGACTTTCTGAGAGATGCTCACACCTTCCACATCCCCTGTTGACAGGGATCACTTGGGAAAGAGGTAGACAGACCAAAGCCGTCTACAATGATAAAACAAGTATATACAACATATATTTTGCAATAAATCAATGATTAAATGAGTGAAAATCAAGAACAAATTCAAGCCCAAGAAATGAATAGGAACCTACATCTTCTCTTTGTGAATAAGGGCAAATTAATACCCAAATCCATGTCATTAAGTGGAGAGTATAGATTAATGCAAATCCTTTCTTAGCGGAGGCTTTGCTTATTAAAACAAGAGATTTATCAAATTTGGTGAAAGCCACTCATCTAGTCATTAAACAAGGATGGTTACACCCCTTTCTATGTTCACAAATGATTGAAAAGGGAGGTTTTAACTTCTTTTGACCCAAAATCTCTTGTTTTACTTCCAAAATAAAAAGGAAAGGACACCATTTCTCAACATCAAATTCCATGGATCATCCAAGCAATCTCATATAACAACCCTTAACACTCATTATCGAGTAAGCATGTAAAACACATAGATTAACACACTTGAGAGATAGGATAGGTGAAGAGGAGGGGTGCAATAACAAGAAAAGCTACTTTATTCATTGAACTTGTGAATGGATGGCTAAAACTACTCCTAATCACATCCACAAGGGTCCAAAATACATATGAACTAGATTGTTAGAGCCAAAAAAAAGTAAGAAAGCAAAGAAAAGGCCATCAACTCAATGGATGGGTGGCTAAGGCTACTTCCTCCACATCTATAAGGACTTACAACAATTACATAATGAAGACAAAGCTTAAAATGAAGAAAAGGAGATACAAAAGTGATTAAGAGTTGAGAAAATCACCTCCTAAGAGAATAGATCACTTTAATTCACAAAATCCCTTATTAATTCCCTTAATTCACTTTGAATGTATTGTTAATGTCCAAGAGTCTTAGCAAGGTGCTTAGGATCAAGATTCAACGGAGTTTGGATGTCCAAAGTCAAGAGGGTGGTAGGTAAGATGTATGGTTAAGAGGATAAGGGGTTAAGAAGCTCTTAGGAGCCTTGGGCAAAAATTCCAACCCTTTGAAATAAGCTGTCGAGCTCTATATATAGAGCCCTAGGCGTAAATATCTGAGATATTTGTAGTAGGTAAGCAAAACAAGTTGTAATTCCCAAAAATGCTTTGTACCCAAAATATTCAGCTAGTTGTGTTTCCTGGTGATCAGCCGAGTGCTTTTTGTAGTCGACCATCATATGGTGTCGGGCCAGCCAGTGGATACGTCATTAGATCAACAAGAGCAGGTTAGCCTGATTTGAAAAAGAAACAGGTGTTTCAGAGGATTTCATCCCTCTTATTCATTTCCACTATATTCTATACTTAGTTTGTTTGAAAGAATATAACGTTTTGATTTTGAAAATATGAGCCTTAGAACATTGCAGTAACGTCTGGAGTTGCACCACTAAAACTCGTTTTTAAAGAGGTTTCTATTTTGGTCGAAAAATATTTTGTCCAAAACAGGCATTGGATGGTTTAAATTCATCATCGGGAGCTTAAAAGAGAGGGCTCAAGTCTCAAGGCTAGTTAAAAATAAGGTGTTTACAAGTGTGTTGTCTTATTGTGAATCAAGTGAACAACGCAATGGGCCTTACTTCATCAGTAATTGGCAAATTTGTCATGCTACCGTTCAGACCGTTCTCTCAAACAACATTTTGCAGCAAAAGATCTCTCATTCTCTTTGAGTTGCACCTGCTCTCTCTCTCTAGAACTTCTTATTTTTTATTTTTTAAATGTGTTTGTTGTTGTTGTTGTTGTTGATGATGATGATGTGATGATGAAACAGATTGCAATAACTATGTCCAATGGATAAATTCAATAGATAACACAATTTTATGTCCAAATCTGTCAAAAAATAACTCAGATCTATTCAAAATGACACAGATATTCCAATAGATAGATTATATATAAAAATCTAACAGATAGGTGCTAATTTCGACATATAACAAAAAATCCAAGTTGAAATATCTGTGTTAAATTTGGACATATAAAATTTTAACAAATAGGTGTTAAATTTAAGTTTTTTCTGTACCAATAAATTTTGTTTGTTTGTTGTTGTTGTTGAATTTGAACAGATAAATTTGGCACAAATAGAATTTTATTTGGACAAATATTGAAACAGATAAAGGAAATTTGAACATCTAGGGATAAATTTTGGACAGATAGTCAACAAAAGTTAACGGATAAAAAAAATCAAAAGATAAATTATGAGATAAAATTGGAAACAAAATGTCCTTCAAAACAAACAAAAAGATTTCTCACCAAACTATTTCACAAATGATAGACCTCATACTAATAGAAAATATCCACTAGACCTATTACCTTATACGTTCCCTAGATTAAATTTATCACTAATTTTCTCTTAATATTTTGCATGACATTAACAAATATTGTAATTTCATTAATAGATTTTAATGGCATAAACCAATTTTCTATAATTATATAAAAACTATTGATCTATTTGTTATTTCTCCACACTTAAGAATTGTCATATCTTTTATACTGAAATGCGTATGCAAAGATTATAAAGCGATAAACCTACGAATTGTGAGAACTCGAATATAAAAATAAAGTGAATAATTAAATAATAATAATTTTACAATCTCAAATATTATGATGATGAATCTTAAAGTGCAAATTAAATATTATTGGAGGGTCTTTTAATTAATTTTTAAACCTAAAATAAATTTATGGTGGAAATCTCTAATTTAGAGGCAAGATTTACTATTAAAATAAATAATAATAATAATAATGTTAGATGATAATACTAAGTGGATTGGTAGTTATGTATATAACGATAACAAAAACCCTAACTCTTGTTATAACTGTTTTCCACAACACTAGCAGCCTAGCAGCCGTGGGTTTTGAAGGAAAGTGAGAGGTGATTCAATCATCAAGATTATTGTTGCAGCCAAGAATGAGAGCTTTGTGTGTGTTGTGCTTTGTGACTTCTTAGGTTTTCTTCTCTTCTTTCTTTGTTATTTATTCTTATTCTATTATTATTTAATTCATTGATGGAGAGTGAGAGGGTAATTTATGTTCTAACATGGGTCGAGCTGAGACCCAATGGGAATGGACAGAGCTATAGGCTGTGGTGATGGCTTGATTAGCCCGGTCCTTTATCCTGTCAGTTTGGTCAAAACTGTGTGCCAGTAGGCTGGTTTTAATGTTCTGAACCGAGGTACAGAGAGAAGAGAGCCGAGCTGTGAGAGGCAAGGTAGAACCGATCTAGGCAAGCTCAGTGAAATTTACCGTAAAGCACAGTGGTGTTAGCTTGGTTGTTTTGTTATGCTACCGTGGTAAAACTATCTCACTTAGTTAAGCGGTGAGGAGGGTGTAGAAAGATGAGCATTACCTTTCTAATTCATAGGAGGACTCTAACAAAGAGAGTTGAAGTCCTACTAGGATTGTGCTATATGGATTTTATAAAAGCTCATTACAGACCTATGTACATGTATCACAATTTTTACTCTCAAATACACAGAGCTTTTGTCTATTGTCTATTTTGCTGACTTAGGCATTGGAGAGGTATCCGGCACATATTCGCTGGCTAGCTCACGTTTGTGTTTTCAGGGAGTAAAGCGACGACGTTTGAAGGAGTGCAAACTTGATCAACAAGATTATACAAAAAGATTATTTCATGCTCGTACAATTGGCGCCGTCTGTGGGAAATGCACAAAGAACAAAAACTTTTGATCGAGTTTTCCTCTCTAGTTAGAATCAATGGCGCACAATGAAGACTTGCCGCAATCCGCTATTGACGGGCAAACCCCAGAGGGGGGGTGAGAAGCGTGAAGGTTTACCTTCTATCCCACCCATGGAAGAATTAGAACCCCAAGGCTAGAACTCCTGGAGGGACACACGGGAGAGACGGGGCACTAGTCCTCGTCACTCTCAAAGTCCTGAAAAACAGAGGCAGATGTTGAATCCTCAAGTTCTGAAGGATCACGTAAGGGAGCAAGATGAGTTAATAAGGAGGATGGTGGCAGACATAGAGAAAATGAAGCGCCAGATAAAGGAAAAAAGGGTGGCGACGGAAGAGGGGCACAAAGGCAACACGCCCTCTTACCACTTGGAAGATCGTGACAGACATGTCACCCCATCGTAAGTAGAAAGTAGGAGCCTTAGAACAGGCGACACTCAATCAAAGACCTCCAAGACTCATTACTCTAGGTCTGAGAGAACGAGGACTGAAAGGTCGTATATAGAGGGAAGCAGCTATCGGCCCTCGCATACGCACCAAACGACATCTAGGCACACGGAGTTACCTAGGTCGGCAGATTTGCGAATAGTGCTCGAGGAGAGTGCTCGTCGGAAGGAGGACACCAGGGCTCGTGATCCTCGCAGAGTCTCAGCCTTACAGCGATTGGCCCGAAGGACACATGGGAGTGTCGAGGTAGGGATGCCAATACTGCACCTTGCTTATGAACCAGCGGATAAAGTATTAGCAAGGTTACAAAGCTCGCCGTTCGTTTCGGCAATTGAGAACGCACCACTACCCTCAGGCTTCCATCAGCCCAAGTTCACCACTTATGAGGGGATGTCAGACCCCTACATGCACTTAAGCTACTTTCGCTAGGTTATGGCAGTATACCGGCGAAACGAGGCTCTAATGTGTATCCTGTTTCCATCCAGCCTTGGCGACCTAGGTCTAACCTGGTTCGAAAGGCTGTCAGAAGGCAGCATAGCCTTATGGGCCCAGTTGGCAGAAGCGTTCGTGACTAGATTCTGAATAAATACCAAGGCACTAGTGGAGATTGACCAGCTACTCTCCATTGACATGGGCTAAAAGGAGACATTGAGGTCTTACAACAGTTGATATTGGGAGACTTTCAACCAGATTGGGGATTGCCCTACAAAACTCGCCATTGCACAATACAAACGAGGTTTACCAGTCGGTAACAAATTGAAGGACTCAATGACAATGATGCCACCCCTCACGATGGAGGCCCTAATGGAGAGAATACATCAACATATCTGAGTAAAGGAAGATAACGCCCGTGCTAAAGCAAAATCCGGCACAATAGCGATGCCAAATAAAAAGACTACAGCAAAAATCAACATGGTAGAACAACCAAGCCAAAGTGGGCGAGGCAGGCGAGCCAACAGAGAGGACCCAGAAAAAAGGAAATTAAGAAGCCGCACTGCCATTACCACAGTATTCAATAAACCTATCTACTGGATTCTCAGCGAGATACGTGATGAACCTTTTGTGTAGCGGCCAGCAAGTTGGAAGAAGCACAAAAGCGCTATGATGAGAGGTCCCGTTGCACCTTCCATGATGAGAAGGGGCACCGCATTGAAAATTGCACACCACTGAGGCAACATCTGGAGGAGTTAGTAACTGTTGGACACTTGGACCAGTATATACAAGGAGGAACACAGCTAGCCCCCAGGACCTCAATAGACCAAGCGGGATGTCGGTCGATGGCCCACTCCAAGGTGTAATCAACGTTATACATGGGATCGTCAAACTTAAGTGAGTATGTGAGCTCAGGGGGGTGATCAAAAAGGCTGAGCACTTGAGAGAGGTATTAAGTGCACAATCTACCGTCAAAAGGGGTAGAATAGAGGCTACAAACGAAATATCCTTTTCAGACAGGGATCTAGCGAGGCTACATTGCCCTCACAATGACGCGTTGGTGGTCACTTTGTGCGTCAAAGAATTTCGACATTAAGCGGATTCTGATTGACCAACGAAGCTCATGCGAGATGATGTACTACGAGACCTTCAAACAACTGAAATTGGAGGACAAAGACTTGGCATCTGCGACATCTCCCCTTGTCGGTTTCAACTCAATGCTAGAGTGGCCAGTGGGCAAGATAATCCTCCCAGTCAAGGTAGGAACCATGACAAAACAGGTGGAATTCTGGATATTGAAGGTCCCTTCCACTTATAACATAATCTTCGGAATGGCATGGCTGCATGCCATGCACTCAGTGGCGTTAACCTACCATCAGGCATTACGATTCCCTAACGAAACCGGTGTGATTGAAGAAGTCTTAGGAGACGAAATCATGTTGAAGTAGTGTTTCGTCACAGTAAACGGCAATCGAGTTGTAAAAGGGTTTGTTCAGATGGTAGAAGAGCCAGAAAGCAACGAACTGTTTGCAAATGTCGGCAAGGCAGCAGAGTAAAAGGCAGTGGAAGACTTGGTTGAGGTAAGGATAGATAAAAAGAACCCAGAAAAGTTCTTTTTGCCCGGTTCGTCTTTGTCTAGCATTGAGAGAATAGAGGTCATGAAATTCTTAACCTCTAACATCGAAGTGTTTGCCTGGACACCGTACGACATGCCTGGCATTGACCCAAATTTCATCTGCCATCAACTTAATGTCCACCAAATTGCCAGACCAATTATTTAGCGAACTTGCCGATCGGCACTCCACCACGCAGAGATAGTGGCAAAAGAAGTAGGAAATCTGCTGAAAACAAGAGCCATAAGAGAAGTACACTATCCTAGGTAGATCTCCAACATTGCAGTAGTGCCAAAGAAGAACGGCAAGTGGCGCGTTTGTGTGGACTACAAAATAGTCAACAAAGCATGCCTAAAAGACAATTTTCCCCTACCACGGATAGACCAACTGGTGGACCTAACGGTAAGGCGTAATCGACTTAGCTTCCTTGATGTGCATTGAGGTTACCATCAGATTGCTATGTATAAACCAGACCAGGAGGTCACGTCATTTACAACGCCCAGAGGATTGTACTGTTACAAAGTCATGCCCTTTGGCCTAAAGAACGCATGAGCTACATTCCAACAGATGATCACCAAAATGTTTGAACCATTGTTAGGAAGAACAATGGAGACTTACATAGATGACATGGTGGTCAAGAGCAAGGATGAGAAGGACCATCTCAGGGACCTAGATGAAATGTTTCAGATTTTGAAGTCCTACAAGTTACGTCTAAAAGCATCTAAGTGTGTATTCGGTGTAGGATCACGCAAATTCCTAGGCTTTCTAGTGACCAATCGGGGTATAGAAGCTGATCCCTCTCAGATCAAAGCAATCCAAGATCTTGAGAGGCCAAACATAATCAAAGAGGTATAGCATCTCACTGGCCTAGCAGTCGCGCTCAACCGGTTCATAAGTTGGTCGTCAGACAGATGTCGACCATTCTTCCAAGTACTGAAGGCCAAATTTGAGTGGGATGAAGAATCTGATCGCGTCCTAGAAAGCTTGAAAGACTACATGACCTCTCCTCCGCTGTTAGTAACCCCGGTACCAGGAGAAGAGCTCTTTTTGTACTTAGCAGTTTCACAGCATGCAGTCAGCGCAGTGTTGGTCAGAGTGGAAGGAATCCAACACCTGTCTATCTTTTATGTCAGCAAAACCTTGCTGGGCGCTGAAACAAGGTACCTACTATTGGAAAAGCTGGCATTAGCTTTGATGATGGCCTCAAGAAAGTTGTCACACTATTTCCATGCCCACACCGTGATCATCCTAACGACTTTTCTATTAAAGGCCTTGTTTGAGAGGGCGGATTTTTCTGGACGAATCTTGAAATGGGCGTTGGAGTTGGGGCAGTTCAATATCAAGTTTCAACCCAGAACAACAATAAAAGCCTAGGCTTTAGCAGACTTTGTAGCTGAGTTCACACCAGGAAGTCATCACATCTGCCCTGTCGATTTGATCGACGCAACTGAAGTAAGGGGGAAAAGTGCCGCGGGAACTATGCAACCCCTAATGCAGGATGCCCGGCCACATTGCAAGCCACACAGGATTGATGAAGGGAAGGAATGAGCAAATCATGCTATTCCCAGTGAGGACTCATCAAAAAGTAAAGACTTAAGGCAGTCAGACAGTGAAGATCAAACCCCAACAGGAGGCATGGACTTGGAAGAAAACACTAGTAACACCCATGATCCCAAGACATCATCCGATCCCACTACTTGCTGGAAGTTATTCGTCGGAGGGATGTGGAAACTCTTCGTGGATGGAGTATCCAACAGGCACGGTGCAAGACTTGGCATAGTTCTCATCTCACCAGATGGCCTAACAATTGAACAGGCAGTCAACCTCGGCTTCCCAGCATCCAACAATGAGGCGGAGTATGAAGCACTGCTAGTAGGCTTAAAATCAGCACTTTTCATGAAGGTCACTAAGCTGATGGTTTACAGTGACTCCCAGTTGGTGGTAAATCAGATCTTAGGCGACTACGAGGCAAAAGATGAGAAGATGGCCAAGTACCAAGAGTTAGTCAGAAAGGAGATCATAAAGTTCGAAGTAGTTTGGATAGAGCAAATCGGCCAAGAAGAAAATAGTAAAGCAGATGAGCTGGCAAGTTTTGCTTCAATGGCAGATACATCTATTCCACACCCATTATTAATCGACTTCATACCTAGACCAAGTATTAAGGAACTTGAAGCAGCTGAGACATGTTACGCCGAGCTAGGCCCATCATAGATGGATCCCATTATAGTATTTTAAAAGATGGCGTCTTGCCTGAAGAAAAGAAAGAGGCCCACAAAATTAAAGCAAAATCACAGCGATTTTGGCTCTCTTCATCATTGGCGTTGTACAAAAAATCCTTCATAGGGCCTTACCTAAAATGTGTCCATCCCAACAAGGTTGAAGTATTTTTGTTCAAGATACATGAAGGCTGTAGACGTCCCCGAACGCTCCGGGAGGAACGAGCTCCCGTTCCGTTCATTTTGGGGTCACTACAGCTCAGGACTCTCAAATTGTCACGATTCTAAGTCTGAACCAAAGAGTCCAAATCCGGCAAATCGTTTTGAGAAAACAGATTTTTTGAAAAGAAGTGCCAAACATGGACTGCTTTGCCAGATACAGAGTCGCCACCTAAATATTTTAAAATGGGAGAAT
>NW_021026980.1:465011-525776 GCF_004153795.1 Camellia sinensis
CAGGTGTGTAGATCACAGATATGTGGTTGAAAGTTGGCAACACTAAGCCCAAGGTGTTCAACATTGGCCCGGAAGTGCGAAAAACGGGCGCCAGAGGGCGTCGGAGGATATATAACTGGTTGCTGCAACAATTACTGGCCTCCCACCCTTCAGTGACCTTCCTGGTGATAAAACAGAGGTACCTGCCAAAAATGAACGAAAACCGTTGCAAAACGAATGTTCAGGGGCCAAAACGCGCAGTTCGGGGTCCCGAAAATGGGCTGTTAAGCACCGAAAGTGGCGTTCGGCCACGAAGTGGGTTTCTCAGACCCCAGTGTCCCTCAAAAGGGAGAAAATAAGATGTATGCCAAAAACCGGAGCAAATGGAGATGGTTAAGCGGTCCCGAACAGAGGCACACGGCCAACGGTCCCGAAAAACCAAAAACTGGACTCCGAAATGGGCAAAATGGCCTACGGCCACAAAATGTAGCCCGCGGCCACTGAGAGATGGTCTACAGGACCTCTCCCTCCCCTCAGGAAAAGAAACAGAGAAAACCGATTCTGGTTCGCAAACCGAGGCAAGGCACAGAAGAGGGTTCGGAAGTCCAGAGGCAGGGCTCGCAGCCAAGACTCTGAAACTTCTGAACAAGCACAACATGCAATATCACCAAGTGCTCAACTGGTGACGTCTGAGTCTCAAGGTCGGTCAAAAATGGGGTGTCTACAAAGGCGTATGCGGAAGCCACCAAGGAGGAAGATCATTGGCTTACAGAGCAATTTCACAAGGATATTGGTGGACATACATGCAAGCAGATTCAAAGAAATATGCCATGAGGTGCGAGAAATGTCTGAAGTTTGCACACCAAATACGTCAACTAGCCAGAGAGCTTCTACCATTGACTAGCCCATGGCCCTTCGCAATGTGGGGCCTGGACATAGTGGGACCACTTCTAACTACACCTGGTAACAAAAAATTCTTTCTTGCAGCAACAGACTACTTCATGTAGTGGGTGGAGGCAGAAGCACTCGCATCGATCTAAGAAAAAGATGTTAAAAAGTTCATTTAACAGAACATCATAACTTGATTCGGCATACCCAAGGCTCTAATATCTAACAATGGCACTCAGTTCGATAGCAAAATTTTCAGGGGCTTTTGCGAGGAATACAAGATAGAATTCTACAACTCTACACCAGCATACCTTCAAGCGAATGACCAGGCAGAAGCATCAAACAAAGTCGTCTTAGATGGTTTGAAGAAAAAGTTGGAGAGAGCAAAAGGCAAGTGGGCTGAGGAGCCTCCTCATATTTTATGGGCTTACCGTACCACACCTCAGCGGTCAACTGGAGAAACGCCTTTTTTCTTGACTTATGGCATGGAGGCAGTAATCCCACTAGAAGTAGGCCTCCCCCACTATTAGAAGTGAAAATGAATAAAGAAGCCATAACCTTGGAATTCGACCTTGCAGAAGCAATAAGGGAAAGAGCACTAGTTCACATTGCCTCATACCAGCAGGAGTTATCCAGAAAATGTAACAAAACAGTGCATCTGAGGCAATTCAAAATTGGAGATTGGGTACTGCACAAGGTAATGGGAAACACTTTGGTACCCGAAGATGGCAAGTTAGGACTTAACTGGGAAGGACCATACTAAGTGGTCGGTTTAGTAGGAAAAGTGACATATCACTTGGAAGATGGACGCAACAAGGCTATTCCCAGGCCATGGAACACTGTCAATCTCAAACTACTTTATTTTTAGCTTTTTCTTAAAATACTTGTAGTTTTTCTTTTTCAAATAAAACAAGTAGTTTCTTTTTCAGCATAATTCTTTCTACTGTAAAAGTTGTTCTTAGTCAGTACCAGCTAGAGGCAATAAAAGAAGGTTGGCAGGGATAACCAACATTTAGCTCTCTTCAGCCGAGATAAGGATCTAGGCTGAAGAAAGGTTGGCAGGAATAACCAACATTTAGCTCTTTTTCAGCCGAGATAAGTATCTAGGTTGAAGAAAGTTGGCAGGTATGACCAACATTGAGCTCTCTTCAGCCGAGATAAGGATCTAGGCTAAAGAAAGGTTGGCAAGAATAACCAATATTTATCTCTTCTTCAGCCGAGATAAGGATCTAGGCTGAAGAAAGTTGGCAGGTATGACCAACATTGAGCTCTCTTCAGCCGAGATAAAGATCTAGGCTGAAGAAAGGTTGGTAGGAATAACCAACATTGAGTTCTCTTTAGCTGAGATAAGGATCTATGCTGAAGAAAGTTGGCAGGTATGACCAACATTTAGCTTTTCTTCAGCCGAGATAAAGATCTAGGCTGAAGAAAGTTAGCAGGTATGACTAACATTTAGCTCTCTTCAGCCGAGATAAGGATTTAGGCTGAAGAAGGTTGGCAGGTATAACCAATATTTAGCTCTTCTTCAGCCGAGATAAGGATCTAAACTGAAGAAGGTTGGCAAGTTTGACCAACATTTAGCTCTCTTCAGCTGAGATAAGGATCTGGGCTGAAGAAGGTTGGAAGGATTGGCCAACATTTATTTCTCTTCTTCAACCGAGATAAGGATCAAGGTTGAAGAAGGTTGGTAGGATTGACCAACATTTATTTCTCTTCTTTAGTCGAGATAAGGATCTAGGCTAAAGAAGGTTGGTAGGATGCGGTAAAGCCTAGCTAAATTAGTCTGGCTTGGCATGGTGCAAAAGTATTGTAAATAATCGAACAAACAGTTATAGAAAAAAACAGATTTCATTCCATTTCAAAATGTTCAATACAAAGGGAGGGGCTTGAGCCCGGTTACAAATTTCGTTGATAACAGAAAAGAGGAAAAAGGAAAAATCAAGTGAAAAGATCATCCAAGTCAGCGTCCAAATCGACCCGGACTTCACCCAAAGGTAGCTCGGCTACGAGATGAGCCCCCTGGTTGAGCTCAGTCGTAGGCACCTCGTTAGTCGCAGCAGACAAGGGTGGGCTGGAGTTCGCTGGAGTAGGAGAAGCAGACTGGCGGCTGAGCTGAGTGTTGGAAGCATTCTTAGGAGTAGGGACCTCATCCTCCTCCCCCTCCTGGAGGAACTTTTGTTGGACCGCGTTAGCATAGTCCGCTATGTAGCCCGATATGAAGTGGGGAGGGGGATTTAGGAAGACTTCGGAGTCGTGTCCGCAATTGAGCTTTTCAGCAGCGGCTTTCGAACCGTACTTGAAAAAAATATCCTTGGCGACTTCGCATTGCTGGACGTACGTCTCCTCGCCTTCCTTGAAGCCTCGGTCCTCTGCGTCCTGTATTTTTTTCTTCATGTCTTCCAGCTCGGTATTCTTCTTCCTCTCCAGCTTGGTCAGCTCACGTAAATAGTGGTCTTTTTTCTCTGCTAAGGCCTTCTGCTTGTCAGCCTCAGCCGTGTTGACTAACCCGGCGAGCCTCGAGTTTTCGACCTCTAGTTCGGCTAACTTGGCCTGAGCATCTTTTAGCTTGGCTGCCTTTGATTCTACCTCGGTGACGACTGACCGCGCCATCTTCCGGAGCTCAAGTACTCGTTTATGAGCCACTTGGCTCTTTTGCAGGGCCTGCATAGTTTAGAGTGGTTAAAAGGCAACCAATGCACTGGGACTGTAACAAATGTTGTTCAAGTTTGAGGGAATTTTTGGGGCTTACCAGAATCATCGATTTGGGTGCCGAGCGAATGGCCTTCAGCTCGGTCAAGCCCTCATGACGTTCCATGTCGGCAGGAAGGCAGACACTCTTTGCTAAGTTAAAGGCCAACAGATGGTCCTTCTCGGCGCTGACGGAGTCTGAGGCCGTGATAGCGTGACCCCTGAATATGGCTGTTGGTGCCCACATCGGCGGGGTGGGAGGATTTGAAGAGCTAGGTCGGTTGCGACCTTGGGGGAGTGTTATTTTTTGGAGCTCGGTTTGGAATGGCTCATTCTCATCCCTCAGGCTTTGCGTGCACGGCCCTTTGCTTGGCCGAGATGACGAAGCTCGGGCTGTGGGGAGGGTTACCACTCCCTCATGTGTCTGAATGGCTATTGGCACCTCGGTCTGAACCTCGACAATTGGAGTGGTGGTTTGTTCGGTGATCAGGGCTCGAACAGCTCGGCGCTTTGCCATTTCTTGTTCCTCAGTAAGGGGAATGAGGTTGATTTGTGGCAAGTTTGGGTCCGGTTCTGGTGATGGTTCCAGAAGAAAGTCAGTTACCCTGACCTTCCTCCTTCCACTATACCGGTAGGTCGGCTCGAAGTTTAACAGCTCGGCCCAACCTCGATTATGGTATCGGAGCGCGGCATGAAGAGCATCTTGATTAGCGTATTGGCATTGTGATTTTAGCTGAAGTCTGCACAAAGAGAGAGGCAAACGGTTAGCACAGCGAAAAGTTAAAAACAACAGAGCAAAAATAGAAAACTAAACCGAGGTATTCATACCGGTTGTCCCTTTATTCCAGTTAATATTGCAGCTCGGTATCTGGGCTTCCTGATCCTCAAAATTGCTAGAAACCCAGAAGAGGTCGTCGTCATTCACGTTTTTATCCGATGTGTTTTTTATAATTTTTTTTCGGCCTCTTCGTACCCTTAAATAATATACCAAACCGTTATCATTTTGGCCGAGTAAATATTGGTGGAATAGCTTGGCCAATCTGAGGTTGAGGCCGAGCCGGCGGTTTAGCTCGGCGATGCCATTTATTATCCTATATATATTTGTGGAGAGTTGGGTGGGGTAGAGTCTTGTTTGCCTAAGAAATTCACAAATTAGAGGATGAACGGGAAATCAAAGGCCGGCTTCTACAATGGATATCATGGAAAACGGGACGAAACCCGGTTTGCCCCAATGTGTTGTTTCTAGTTTTGCTAGTGAGAGGTGAACGTCGTCCGGAATCTGGTAGTCCCTCTAGAATTCAGCAATGGCCCCAGGGGAGTCCACGAGAAATCGGTATTTACCCATGATAACTTATTATGTCAAAATTGTTCACAGTAGCCTAGCTCGGCGTATCTGAGGCTTTAGTTGGCTCGGTTAAGCAAAGTTGTCTAGGGGCAAGGTGCAAAGGTGTGCCTGGCTAACCTAGTTGATTCTGCAAAGTGACAATAAAGTGTTATGCCCAGATAATTGAACTGGGCTAAGAAAATAGAAAGAAATAAAATAAACCTAGCTCAGCTACATCTGGGTTACGGTTAGTTCTTAGTTCGGTAGTAAGACAGGACCGACTCGAGGTTCATGACTGTAAACACCCCATTTTTGACCGCCTTTAAGACTTGGACGCGACTGATGGTTTTGGAAGTTGTGCAGGGGAAAGGTTTAGTTTCTTCGGCAAGGAGAGAGTCAAATCTCAACTTCATACCCCTTTTTGGACCAAAACACTCTTAATCAAAATATTTTAGACCTTAAAACCCTCTCTTTCAAAACGTTTCTGAAATAAAGTTTTTACGATATTTCGAGGCTCGCATTTTGTCAAATGTTGCACTTTTCGGTAAACCGAGCAAGGACAAAGTGGAAATGAATGAAAGAGAGATGAAATCTTTGAAAAAACTTTCAAGACACCTTGTCTAGGGGTTTGGAGTTGAAGAAAAGAGGAGAAGAGAGAGGAAAACTAGTTTGGGAGAAGTTCGGCATGAATCCGGGTAGGACCGAAACTGCGCGACTCTACCGAAACGGGCATAACTCTTTGCACAAGGGGAATTTTGATGCAAGGTTGGTGCCATTGGAAAGATAAATTCTGGGGCTTCAATGTGGCCACATGGTCGACCAGAAAATCTAATGGAAGACCAGAAAAACCAGGTGGTCAAAAGTGGTTCGGCATGAATCCGGGAGGACCAAAACTACGCGGCTTCACCGAAATGGGCATAACCCTTTGTACAGAAGGAATTTATATGTGAGGCCATTTCCATTGGAAAGGAGACTTCCGGGGCTTCTTTTTTCACTCAAAAATCTTCTAAATCCAAGTCCGGGTGGGGGAGATATGGTTGGTTGAAGTCCGGTTGGACCGAATCTGCGCGGCTTCACCAAAACAGGCATAACTTTTTGCACAGAAGGAATTTTAATACAAGGTTTACGGCATTGGAAAGCTAACCTCAAGGGCTTCATGGACGACCAGCTTTAGGCCTTGAACCTTTTGAACCCTGGTCGGCTTCACCAAAACAGGCATAACTTTTTGCACAGAAGGAATTTTAATACAAGGTTTACGGCATTGGAAAGCTAACCTCAAGGGCTTCATGGATGACCAGCTTTAGGCCTTGAACCTTTTGAACCCTGGTCGGCCGACCAGGGAAAGTGGTCGGCCGACCACTTGAACTGGTCGGCCAGCTACCCTCTGTTTTGTCTCTCTGAGTGTGTTCCAGCTGTGCCAGCTGTGAAGCAATTGACCCACTGTTCGAGATTTGAGCCCTTTGTTTCTCTTCTTAAGCAAGCTTTGGTCCCTTTGCTTAGCTTCTAAGAGAAGCTTGACCCTTTGGCCAAGCTTCTTGAGGAAGCTTGACCCTTTTGGTCTAGCTTCCTAAAGAAGCTTGACCCTTTTGGTTAGCTTCCTTTAGAAGCTTGCACCCTTTACTTGAGGCTTCCTAGAGAAGCCATGGCCCTTTGTCTTCTATAAGACAAGCTCTCAACTCCATTTTGCAAGGTTATAAAATTTAGCAAAGGGATATACACTCCACCCTCCATAGCCTTCTTCTTCAAAGCTCCAAACCCTAATATTCTTGCACCATTTGCACTACACCTCATAGCCTACGACCTCCACCATCCATCCAAGAATTTTGGAGCTGATTTTCAGAGGTTGAAGAGCTCCTTTCTTGGTCCAGAGCTTGCTGCCTTGCTGCGCTACAAGGGTAAGCCCTCATTTTCCATTTTTATGCATTATTTTGCTTCATATTTTAGCCATATTTTCTAGCATTTTTGGGCTTCGACATAAACTGTAAAGTGTCATATTTTGAGCTCCTCTTGAAGTTTGATTAAGGACACTTTTCTATTTGAGGTCACCTACCTCCTTGTATGCTTCATCTCTCTTTTAGGGCTTATTTTGCATGATGTCTTAGCTTTACTTACAAGCATTTTCGAGATTTTCCATAAACTAGAAAAAGTCTTGTTTTGATCTTATAAACATGTTTGTTTAAGGACTCTTTTCTGTTTGAGGCCATCTTCCCCCTTCCATGCTTCATTTCCTCATGTTTTGAGCCTTGTATTTGAGCATTTGCATTGGCCTTGGTTTGGCCCTTTTAGCCACTGAAATCCAGTGGATTTTCAGTGGCTTAGATGTGCTTTTGAGCTTCAAAATCAGGGAGGAGTGACCCTCTCACCCCTTGTTCTCTTTACTAGCATTGTTGGCCTTCCAAAGGGGCTCCATCTTCCATGCTTTGAAGTCTTATTTCAGGCCCTATTTTGTGAGTTTTGAGGTCTTCCTTAGCTCTTTCCAGAGCCCCTTTGGCCATATTTTATGTCTATGATGCATGTGTAGAGCAATCCTATTCAAGGCCTTTCGAAGGGACCTTTCATTGCATGCTTCCTAGACCAATTCCAGGACCTATTTGGTGAGTTTTAAGATTGTCATAACTCATTTCCAGAGGTGGTTTTGACCTTTTATATGTCCATCATATAGGTGTAGAGTAACCCTTTGCATGGCCTTCCAAAGGAGCTCATCATTTTTGCATGCATTGATTGAGTTTCAGTGGTTATTTGGGCATATTTTGGCATGGCATACATCTTTTTTTGGCTAGTTTAATGAGCTTTCATATGCTTCATATAGTTGTAGAACAACTCATGGTTCACTAGCTTTCTTTGCATGCTTTGTGGGCCCTTGATTTTAGCACTTTTTGGCCATGTCATAAACTGATATTGTGCTTATTTTGGACTTCCCTAGCTCTGTTTTTGGGTCTCATGATTGAATGATGTTTGTTTTGCATGCTTGTAGTTCAATACCCATGCTTAACTTTGAGATTTAAGGTCCATTGCATGCATGTGCTGAGGTGTGTTCATCTTTTGAGGCCATTTTACATCACATTTCAGAGCCTATGTGAATGCTATATTGCCATGTTTTCATCTCTTTGAATGCGTTTGAGAGTCGGGCTTGTATGCCTCATTTACCGACCATTGAATGAGCTCCATTCCGTTGCATTCGAGCCATCATTTTAGGCCATTTCCCCACTGTTTCAGACCTGCCTAGGGTCTGTTTGGGGTTGGTTTTGCCATTGGTGCATTGCTTTGGGTACCTCTAGAGTAACGCACTTCACTAGTTTCGGTACCCGGGCCCCCTAGCTTGCATTGTGTGCCACATTTGCATGTTTCGGGACCATATTTTATGTTGTTTCAGAGCTATAATTTATGCTATTCCATGCCATCTTTCGTCCCTTGCTATGTTTTGGTAGAGTCGCATTCCATGCCTTAGGTTCGGTCCTTGGTATTTGTGCATGTGTGCACACATTTCGGTTGTCTCATTTTCATCTAATGGCCACTGATGTGAGTGTGGCTGAGGTCCACTCATGTTGGTGTAAGTCCATCATGCATTGTGTACGCCATTTCAGTCCATAGCATTGCGTACGTTAGGTTACATGTTAAAGCATTGTGTATGCCGTGTTACATCGAGCATTGTATATGTCATTTCATAGCATTGCGTATGCTAGGTTGTATGTTAGTCGCATTGTGTATGCCATCTCATTTGCATTGTGTTTGGGATAGGAGTTAGCCCAAGCACGGGAAACGAGGGATGTTTCATACTCCGAGTGACGGAACGTGTCTCAATTCCCGGTCGTCGACACTCCGGATTACCCATGATGGAGTTTAGGTCTTGTTGTGTTTTCATGTGCATTCATTTCACATCGAGTCGTGCAATTCGACTCCTCGGCCATCATGCATCGATATGCGTGATTGGTGGTACGGGGATCGAGGACTACACTCCCTGAAGAGTAGTCATGCATACATATGTGAAAATACTTTGTTATGCCTCTTTCTTGCTCTCTGTTGCAGCAAATCAGAAAGCAACAGCCTTCTAGAGCTTCGCACAACATTCCGGGATTAAGTGTAAACAGAGGCGAATTGGGGCATCCCAATGGATTTCCGCGCAAGGCAACTCGAACATGCATCATTCATCATTCGGAATAGAGCTGAGGCAGTCCATTGTATTTAGTTTGCATGCTAGTTTATTGCTTACTTAGTTAATTTGTTGATTAATTAATGTTGTATAATAATTAGCTGTAATTTGTTATTTAGCTTAGATTAGCTAGATGGTTTGTACTATTCATTCGAACCCTCCGAGCGAGGGCACAATTGTAATAAGTGTGTGTGTGTGTGATGTATGTCTTCTAACCCCACGTCTTTCTCCCTTTTATTTACCAGCTTATGATGGTTAGTTTAGGGCATGTTTCAATTAGCATACTTATGGTAGCATGTTTGCATTCATTCATCTGTTTTGCATACACCGGGCTTGGTGCATCATACTAACTGCATCGTATTTCAATTCCAAGTTGAATACGTGTATCAATTGTTGTATTTCATATGCCATCTTAGAATAACCGAGCCTATCTTAGTTGCATTTTTGCATGTGTTGCGTTAGGCATTTCAGAATAGTTAGGATTCATGCATGATTTCTAATTAGCTTCTTTCTTTGGCTCGGAGTACTCGGTAAGTGTTTATGCTTTAGCATCCTTGCATGTGTGTGAGTGACTGCCATGATAGCATGCTTACCATGAGGCTATTTGCTTATGTGATATACCTGCCTAAATGCCTGTGGGTGAAGGTTGGGTTATTTGGATTGGAACAATTCATTGATTGTGAGTTTTAAAGCCCACTTGAGAGTGGCAAATCATCTTGTTTTCTAAAGCCCACTCGAGGGTGGCAAATTCACGTTTTAGCCTACTTAAGAGTAGCACCATCAAACCATTTTCAAATAAACAAACATGAGATATTTTGTTCCAATTCAGGCGATCCGGTCTATATTTGTATATTGTGCGCATCACATAGTAAATCTAGGCTAATAACCGGAATAAGAACGCATAATGTTTTCAAAACTAGATATCATGGTTAGTAGAGGCCGATCTTTGATCGGGCGAGCGGGGGTGCTCACGAAGTGACCTTCCCTAATCGTACCCAACTTCCTGAGCCGAGGCAACTTTGGTGATGACGGACACGTGGCCTTAGGCAAACGAGTCAGGGTTTCCTAAATTTCTCAAAATAAAGTATTTAGGTGGCGACTCCGTATCTGGCAAAGCAGTCCATGTTTGGCACTTCTTTCAAAAAATCTATTTTCAAAAACGATTTGCCGGATTTGGACTCTTTGATGATTCATCGGTCTTGCATTGCACTCTGCGAGATTAGATACAGGATCGTGACTTTGAGTCCTGAACTGTAGTGAGCCCAATGAACAAAACGGGGGATTTCCTCCCAGGATGTTCGGGGATGTCTACAGTTTCTGGCGACTCTGTTGGGGATTTAGAGAACTTGACTCGAACGCATGATATTTGGTTTTGACTACTCTTATGTGTTTCTTTGCATTGCATTTGCATTGGTGCGCCTAGGACATCGTGTTTACTGTATGCTATTCCTGAACAGTTTGTCGGAGGCTCGCTTCGCGAAGCGTGCCATAAGGCTGACCGGTTGCGGGCTCTGCCATGACGGGAACACAAACCCCGGTTTTACTGGGGCACTCTTTTTGACCATTCGACCTAGTGCATATCGGAATCCATAGTGACCATTCCAAACTAGGACAGGTTACTTACCCGATCATAGGTTGTTTGAAATCGCTGCGTGCGTAGTGAAACCCTAGCTCCTGACAAAATAGGACAGGGAAACCCTATCCCAACATAGGGGTGTTTTGGCTCTCACTTGCCTGCTATGTGCTGTCAGAGTGTGTCTCTGCAGGGCTGTGTATATCAGTTTGCAAGTCTGGGTATCAGGCCCGAGGGCATCAGTATGTGGAGAATCAGTTTGACCTGAGGGTATCAGTTTACAAGCAGAATCTTGGACAAAATTCAGTAGAGAGCACAGTTATTCGGCTGCTCATATCTGTTTTGGTGAAATCAGGCTGAGATGCTGCATGTTTTCTCTTTTGCTAGGCAGTCTTGGAACCGTAGCTTCAGAAGGCTCCAATATCCCCCGAGGTTCATCGGACTTGTGCTGATAGACTTTGTCAGGTCAGAGTCTCAGTTCAAGCGAAATCAGTGTTCCTTTGCCAGAGGCAGAGTAAAAAGGCCAGTCAGGCACAGATCATCAGTGTAACAGTCTTCGGATCAGCAGTCATCTCACCTGTGTGCAGTTGAGATATTTGTTTTTACAGAGATAGATACACCGGCAGTTCAGATAAATCAGGGCAGTATGTCAGGGGGCAATATATCAGGGATAGAAGACATGGTGCGTCAGCTCCATGAGAGCATGAAAGCCATGCAGGAGGACGCTGTTCGTCAAGCAGAATTTGCCAAACAGCAGGCTGTGATCATGGCCCAGCAGGTCGAACTAATCACCAGGTTGCAACAGTAAAGCGGAGCATCTGTTTCGCATCAAGCTCCTCCACCACCAGGGGTTCAGACACTCGGGGAGACAGCTAATGTCCAGGAAGGTACGGACATTCCCATAGGGCCATCTCCGCCCCCGATTCTACCTCAACTATCCAAGGCACCTACGCCTATCAATCAACCGGACTCTCCCTTTGAGTTTGAGGTGGACCCTACAGCATTGAAATTGAGCAAGCTTGAAAAGTTGTTCAAGAAATCTCAGGGAGTAATGTCCATCCCGGACATCGAGGATGGGTATACCGACGCAGCTGTGACGCTGCTGGACAGATTTAAAATGCTGCATATCGATCGCTTTGACGGCTCTGGAGACCCAAGGGTGCACCTCCACTTGTTTTCTGATATCTTGAGGCCAATGGGTTTGACCACAGCTCAGAAGTTGTCTCTTTTTGGCTGAACCATGTCTGGGATAGCCGCAATCTAGTATATGAAATTGGAGGACTCCGTAAAATGGAACTGGGAAGAGCTAGTTGAGGCCTTTATTATTCAATACTCCTACAACACACAGATCGAGGTCACAACTCGTGATCTCGAAGTCACCCGCCAAGAACCAAAAGAGGGTTTCTCGGAATTCGTAACGAGATGGAGAGCAAAGGCCTCAATGATGACTACAAGGCCTTCCGACAAAGATCAGATCAGGATGATTGTTCAAAATTTACATGGCATATTATTGCAGAAAATGATCGTACTACCACTGTTTACCTTTCCAGACCTTCACGGAATGGGGGTTCAAATCGAGGATACCATCCGACAAGGGATCTTTGCAAAAGACAATGAGCTATTGAAGAGAAATGTTGCTCGCAGTTCCAATGCTACTACTGATGGTAGTGCAGCTGTGAAATGCTCAGAAGTAGACTCTATCACCACTTCTCTCAATGGCCAAAGAATCGCCACTTCAAATCGGCCCCAAGCCCGAAAATTCCATCCTCTTTACATGAGTCTCTCTCAAGCTTTGAAAAAGTTACGAGAAGAAGGGCACCTAGAACTCCTAGAACCCCAACCCCTTCCAAATCCTCTTCCACCAAGATATGACCCAGCTAAATACTGTGTCTATCATCAACAGCACGGTCATGATATGAACCGTTGCATCCGCCTCCGTCATAAGATTCAGGATCTTATTGATGAAGAGACCCTAGCTCCACCCAAAGGACCTTAGGTTAGTACTGACTCGTCACCTCCCCATCTCAACCTCATCCATACACTACCATCCACCTTCGACCCCAGCATATACATCACCCCAGCCCATCTACCCAAGCCTGAGGTGTTCATTCCAGAAAGCATGGACTTATGCATGATGGATGCACCTGGACCCCAATCATCTCAAACCCGTGAGCCCACTACTTCTGAGCTGAAGAGAATGATCGAAGATCTTCAGAGAACTGTGACAGATCTGGCCTCCGGGACATTGGCTCCGTCATCAACCACATTACATACCAGGGAGCTCATGTCAAAAGGCTCCCCAGTCTTGGAACGGGCTGCATTTGAGGAATGCCAATCCCTTGGCAGAGTGGAGGCGAGTGGAAAGAACAAGATAGGGGCGGACATGGATCCCCATGAACATCTTCTGTTGGCTGTTGAGGCTTTAAAAGCCGAGGGACTGAACAAAGAGCAAATGCTCGCAGTTGTTGCAAAAACTGTGGACGACATTTTCGCCACTCAAGTTGGGGGCAGTTTGAATCAAGGGGCAAGCTGGGAGAAGGGCCGTTGTACCAAGAATGTTCCTTTCAGCTCTTATCTCGTGCTCGGAATAAATCAACAAACCCAGTCAGCGCCTGCCAATCCCTTTACTGGTGTGTCCAGCAAAAATTCACAAACCTCGAAGTATCTACCTCGAGGACAGAGGGTCTTCCATGCCCTCTATATGCCTTTGTCCAAAGTTCTCCAAATCCTTCTTGAACAAGGCCATCTCAAACCCCTTGAGCCTTGGCCTCTCTCGAACCCTCTTCCGGCTACGCATGATGCTACCCAGTACTGCGCGTACCATCAACAAACTGGCCATACTACCGACAACTGCTTCCGTCTTCGCCATGAAGTACAGGATCTATTTGACAACGGGGTCATCCTCCCGCTGAGCTCAGCAAAGTCTATCGGCACTAGATCGGTGAACTTGGGGGATAATATGATGTGATCGGGGGATGAACCAGCTGCGGGTGGCGCTCGATTAACTCCAGACGTGGGAATGGCACGCACTGTTCTGAGCAATATGCAAACACCAGTTTTTGTGCTTTCTGACTTGGGTATTGAGTCAGTCTTGTTGTTTTGTATAGAGTCAGACTTTTCTTATTGAGTCAGTTGGGTCTGTCTTGTTGTACCGAGTCAGTCCTGTTTTGTTGGAGTCTGGTGATTTTGGGGGTGTTACCTCGGACATCACTTGCTTGATTTGTGTTTGTCTTTTCATTTTCTTTTGAGTCTGTTTCTGCCGAGGAGCCAGTTGTGCCAACAGATCTGAATGAAACAACAGTAATTTTCCCACTCTTGTGTTTGCTTCTGTCGTGTGCTAGTTGTGTCGGGTTTTAAATGAAACGACAGTACATTCCACCTGCTCTCTTGTGCCCTAAAATTATTGTATTGGCCTAAGTTTTTCAAAACTTTTTGAACACTGCGGTGAAAACAAAGAGGAAAGAATTCCTCGGGTTTTGCAAAATTTGATCAACTGAGAGGAAGAGAGACATGCTAAGCCCTTAATGAATGAAATCATGTTTGTTAATGTGAGTACTGAGAAGGATCCTAGCTTGATCCAGATTGGTTCTACATTGTCTTCCGCGCGAGCGATTAGTCGCGTTCTTAAAAGATTTCAAAAAAAAAAAAAAAAATGTTTTGCGCAGTCCTGCGAAGACCTGTATGGAATCGCTCTTGAGATTGTGCAGCTTAGGATCGCTCTCAGCCTTGTGACTCGACCCCCCCTTTTTTTGCTTTCCAACCTGAGGCCTGTGTGGCCAGATTTGAAGCAACCCTCGACCTAGAGGCAGAAAAATGTCCGATTGTGCTCGAAGAGCCGAAGATGGATCATTCCGCAAATCAATGAAGATCGGCAAGAATGCCAAATCCCAGAAGGAAGGAAAGAAGAAAATACTGTTGAAGGACAACTGAGTTCCTATCCACAACACTAGGGGCAAATTCACCCTCCATTGGATGGACTTCTACATCATTAGCGAACAACAACCATTCTCCTAGATTCAGATGACTTCAAGATCTCAAACCATTCAACATGGACAAAGCTACACTTTTACCCTTGAGAGGTTCGGTGGGCCGAAAACCCGGAAGGGCGACCCAGGCAAAAGTTAGAGCAAGAAAAAGAAAAAAAGAACAAAGAAAAAGAAAAGAAAAGAAAAGAAGAGAAGAAAAAAATGAAGAAAATGAAAAGAAAAGATGAAAAAGAAAAGAAAAGAACAAAAAGAATTGAAAAGAAGAAAAACAGACCTCGCAAGGTTGAAAACCCGGAAGGGCGGCCTTGGCAAAAGTTAGAGCGCAAAAGGAGAGGTTAATACCCGAGTGTACCTTAACCCCGAACTACATAAGGCTTGATTCCCATCTTTGGGATACGTAGGCAACTTTATCCTAAAGTCCAGCCGTAAAACACTTCAAATTGATTGTACCTATGTAATGGTTTTGATCATCTTCGCCTTGTGAAAACCCGAATATAAAAATTAAGTAAATAATTAAATAATAATATTACAATCTCAAATATTTTTGTGGTGAATCCTAAGGTACAAATTAAAAATTTGGAAGGTCTTTTAATTAATTTTAAACTTAAAATAAATTTATGGTGGAAATCTTTAATTTAGAGACAAGATTTATTATTTAAAAAAAAGTGGCAAATTAATAAGCATAATTTAATCCAATAATATTTGTGTGTTATTTAAATTAATTGAGAGAGAAAATAAAATAAAACAAAAGATAATTAACTTGAGCCTTTTGGTTAGATATATATATAGTAACCCTAAGTTGCCTAATACAATATATAACAACCCTAGGGTTCCTAATCTACACTATAGCAGCAGCAAACACAGCAGCCACGGGAGAGAAGGGTTGAGAGAAAATAAGAAGAAGAAAAAGAAAAGGGGATTGCAAAACAAGGAGTAATTTTTGGGTATGTGGTAGGTCTTTGTCTTTCTTCTTCCTTTTGGTTTTGTTTTTATCCTTATTCCATTATTATTTTATTCATTCATGGAGGTTGTAGGTTTATATATTTTGTATATATATATGCTGTTAAGAAATCTGAGGAGTTAAATTGATGTATAAAGAATGGGTGTAATTCTTAGTTCAAAAATTCTGCACAGAATCGCAGGCTTTAAAAATCAAGAAACCATATCAAACGGATGAATTTTAATCTGAAATTTTTACAGTAGATCAATTACATATTGAATTGCATATCTGAATTTTTTTCATAATTTTTGGGAGTCAAAATCCATATAAATTGAGGTATACAAATCTGTCCAGGAAACCAGTCCGAAACAGTAAATTCGGGAGTGTTGTTTTCTTTGGGTGTAAATAAAAAATTTATCAAATTAGTGTCATTAGAACCGGTTAGAAGTCTAGTTTCGTACGTTTTTGGCCTTGCATTGATTGCTCGTGTATATTAAGAGAACCGTCAATTTCTTTAAAATGCTACAGAAAACAACCTGTTTGGATATAATAAATTGTAGATAATTATTTTGATAAGCAAATCAAGTGAAACCAATTGGGTTTGAAACTTAGGATATATTAGATCATATCTGGAGGTTATTGGAATTTTCGAATAGCGTGGAGTGGGTTTTGTAATTTTCAAAGTTAGCGAATAGGTTGGGAAGGCTTGTTTGAAATTCTGTTTTATCTTAAAGTCACAATTAATTAAGTTTTGACCGGAACCCATGTCTTGGGTGATTTTAAACCTTGAAGAACATAAACTTATGTAATATTTAAAAGTAACGGTGAGTTGGGTTGAGCCGTGTTAGTGCGCTTTAGTTGAGGTTACTTAGTTCCTATTTTTTTTAGTATTTTTAAATTAGTTGTGGCGTGTAGTTTTTATACTTGGTTCAGGACACTAGTTGGATTTTTACACTCTATTCGAGGATTATATTATTTCGCTTCCAGGTGAGTAGTTTCATGCTACGTATTTTTATAAATGTTCCCCTACCCTGAACTGTTGGAAAATTAAATTGTTGTTTTAAGACTAAACTGTTTTGATAAATTATATTATCAATGGAATCAAATTATTTCTGAAACATGTGTGAACTTGGGATACTGTAAACTATTTGTTTTGGTCTCATGTTTATAATGATGAACTACCATGTTTTGTGAAACTGATGTGTATTGATTATTGGGACCATGTGTGTATTTAGTCCAGGGAAATTATTCCACTGTGTGTGGTGACTCTGGCCACTAGGGAACAGATCCGGGTTGGGCCGTGATGACTCTAGTGCTCAACGATTGTAAGGAACAGACCTTTAAAAACAACTAGGTGACCTTCAATCGGATCGACTTTGAGAAAAGGCCCAGGTGCCACCCTGAGGATCACTCTTAGTTCGGTATTGGATCCAACGGGGCTTATAGCCTGAGAAATGTGTGGCAGATTATTTGTTTTTATTGGTACCCAGAAAATTATTGGTGTTCATGTTATAATCTGTTTTAAGTGAAAATGGTTTATCATGTTCTTGCGAGACATGAGTATTTTAAATGTTGAATTGTGGAACCTTCTTTTGAACAGATTGTATTTACCAAACTGTAATGCCAATCTAGTTTCTGTGATATATATTATCTTATTTGGAATTGAACCTGTTTTCAAAAACTGTATTTACTATCCATGTTGCTACTCACTGAGCTATCAGCTGACTTGTTGTGTTTACCATTTCCAGGTGTTAGAAGGACTTAGAGTGGACTCATGGCGTAGCGGGGACTCAATTGCATGGAATCTAGGGATTTATTTTAATTTGTTTTAGGTTGCTTTGTTGAGTTTTGTGCATACATTGTGGTTGGGTTTTATTTAGAATTATTTTATTTTGTGGGCGGTTTGTGTCCCATTTAGTATATATATATTTTTAGGAAGTTGGTTATGACTTGTTTTTCACTTGTGGTATGTCACTGGATTGAGTGTTGATTTATTTATTTCTGGGCTATCATCACATTTATTCTTTATGGTTTTGGGTTCATGTTTAGGCTTACGTGTGCCTTGGGCTAAGTCCTTGTGGGCCACGGCTGGTCATGCCCGGATTTGGGGTGTGACAATTCTCTGTATCCGAGAATTTGGTTGTGTTCGTCACTCTAAGGACTGACGATAATGCGCTGCGGTGCCATTCAAATAAGGGGCAACTTTCCGTTGCCATTCAATGCACCGCGGTGCCGTTCAAACAAGGGGCAACTTTCCGTTGCCATGCAGCTCTCTTCAAGCAAGGGGCAATTTTCCTTCGGATCTGAAGTTGTGCATCTCAAGAGTAGGTTCTGTGCTCGTTGAGCAGTGACCATTTGCAAAAATAGTTTTTGAGAATTTTTTTAATGAGGTTGACTAATTCTCTCAAAAATTATTCCATTCTTCTAAAACTGGATCATTTCTTGGACCCAAAAAATGAAAATTTTCAGTGCTCATAGCCTGACTTGCATGATTTTAAATCAGAATATCGAACAAGCATGTTAATCTAACTCTCATTTTGGTCAAAATTGTTTTAACAGAAAGCCAAAAACAAAAAATGGTCAAAATGATGAACTAGGGGCACAGTTGAGTCAGGTGTTCTGTCTTTTCCCCATTGTCAACACACTTGCTAGAAAGGGCACTCTATCTGCCAGAAAGGGCATTCTACCTGCCAGAAAGGGGCACCACTGAAGCTGACCACAAAAGGGCAGAAAGCTCTCACATCCTCCAAGCAACGAGGTATCAAGCCAAGTGCGAAGCACGAGTTGGAATGGGGCAAGATATTACACTCCCTTATCTGGACAGATCTGATCACGTCCAAACTCCCTAGCAGAGCATCATTAACCGATGTCAGCTGCAGATTTGCTACACACCCAGTTGTAGCGCAATTCCTCTGTGGGAGGAATTCACTAGCTATGCCCAGAAGAAAGAGAATCTAGCAGAATGCTAGGGGCAAGAGCCCGCAACTTCTTGTTTATCCATCAACCACCCAAGGGAGGGATAAAAAATGAGAGATTAAAGAATAGAGGGATGTGCGCTGAGAGAAAAAGTGAGGAAAAGGGTTTTGTGAGAAAAACCGAGCCTAGGGGCCGAGTGATGTGAGAATCACAAATAAGAAAGGGTGGGAAACAATACTCAGAGAAACTGGCTCCTCGTGCACCAAGAGGTATCTTGCCTTTGTAACACAGCTGAGTGTTGTGTCTGTGTGTTTTGTTTGTCTCGATTTTTGTTTTGAGTCGTTTGAGTGTCAATAAATGTGTTTAGGTTGTTTTACCTTGTTTTTCCTTTGTTGAGTTGTGTTTAGGTTGTTTTACCTTTTGTTTTCCGTTGTTCATTCTTTTTCATTGTGTTCAGTCGTAGGCTCAATACCCGGTTAAGAATTCGTTTCTCAATTTCAAAATGATTCGTTTTCTGCTCAGGAGTGCCGTGCTGTTCTCCACATTTGTGCAAAACAAGATTTGTTCTTTCACAAAACCGTAGGGTTCAACCCAGATCGTGTGAAAACAGTAAAACCAAGACCTATCTGAAGCTATGAAAGTTCCAGACTGCAAAGCAAAAGAAAAGAGGGAAAATTTGGAGCATCCGAGTTTGTTTAAACTTCTACAGGTTCTGTTTTTGCATCCCGTCTTTTCAGATCGGACTGTCTGTTCAGACTGAGCTGTGTGCCGAGTAAACCGAATACTGGGTTATGAGCTGCATGTTTAGAATGAGCAGTGTGCTGATACAAGCTGTGTGTTCAAAGTGAACAGAATACTGTTTTGACTGTTTCACTGTTTCAAGCCAGAATGGTGATCAGAAGTACTCTCCTTGAATACCATTCCCCGTCAGAGTAAAGGGGTTTACCGCCACTCACTCCATGAGGTGCTTTCTAAAGTGCCACTTTGTTTGTTTATTGCATTCCCTAAATGTCACGCTCTACATCGCTTGTAACATGTACTGTATCATCGTACTTGTTGCATTCATTTGTATATTGTATTATCTCTTGTTGTTTATCCTTTTACGCCGGGCAGCGTTTAGGATCGTGGTCCCCCAGGACTTAACTTAGGATGTGTGGAACGCGCTCCTGAGTTACCTGATCTCTTCTCACGATTTCAACATGGTTAGAGTGTTCCTTTCCTCACACGATTTCAGCGTGTTTGGAATTTATCTCAGGTTGCGTTTTGTATGTACCTGGGCGGTTGTTCTCAGACCTCTTCTCATGATTTCAGCGTGGTTTGAGCGCCCGTTTCCTCACACGATTTCAGCGTGTTTGGAATTTATCTCAGGTTGCGTTGTGTACGCAACTAGGCGGTTGTTTTCAGACATCTTCTCACGATTTCAGCGTGGTTTGAGTGCCCGTTTCCTTACATGATTTCAGCGTGTTTGGAATTTATCTCAGGTTGTGTTGTGTACGCACCTGGGCGGTTGTTTTCGGACCTCTTCTTACAATTTCAGTGTGGTTTGAGTGCCCGTTTCCTTACACGATTTCAGCGTGTTTGGATCTTATCTCAGGTTGCGTTGTGTACGCACCTAGGCGGTTGTTTTCAGACCTCTTCTCACGATTTCAGCGTGGTTAGAGTGTTCTTTTCCTCACACGATTTCAGCGTGTTTGGAATTTATCCCAGGTTGCGTTGTAGACGCGCTGGGCGGGTTATTTTTGGACCTCCTCTCACGATTTCAGCGTGGTTTGAGTGTCCCATTCCTTACGCGATTTCAGCGTGTTTGGAATTTATCCCAGGTTGCGTTGTAGATGCGCTGGGCGGGTTGTTTTTGGACCTCCTCTCACGATTTCAGCGTGATTTGAGTGTCCCATTCCTTACGCGGTTTCAGTGTATTTGGAATTTATCCCAGGTTGCGTTGTAGACGCACTGGGCAGGTTGTTGGACCTCCTCTCACGATTTCAGCGTGGTTTGAGTGTCCCGTTCCTCACATGATTTCAGCGTGTTTGGATCTTATCTCAGGTTGCGTTGTGCACACACTTGACCGGTTGTTTTCAGACCTCTTCTCACGATTTCAGCGTGGTTAGAGTGTTCTTTTCCTCACACGATTTCAGCGTGTTTGGAATTTATTCCAGGTTGCGTTGTAGACGCTCTGGGTGGGTTGTTTTTGGACCTCCTCTCACGATTTCAGCGTGGTTTGAGTGTCCCATTCCTTACGCGGTTTCAGCGTGTTTGGAATTTATCCCAGGTTGCGTTGTAGATGCACTGGGCGGGTTGTTGGACATCCTCTCACGATTTCAGCGTGGTTTGAGTGTCCCATTTCCTCACACGATTTCAACGTGTTTGGATCTTATCTCAGGTTGTGTTGTGCGCGCACTTGAGCGGTTGTTTTCAGACCTCTTCTCACCATTTCAGCGTGGTTAGAATGTTCTTTTCCTCACACGATTTCAGCGTGTTTGGAATTTATCCCAGGTTGCGTTGTAGACGCGCTGGGCGGGTTGTTTTTGGACCTTTTCTCACGATTTTAGCGTGATTGGAGCCTCCATTTCCTCACACGATTTTAGCGTGATTGGAGCCTCCATTTCCTCACACGATTTTAGCGTGTTTGGAATTTATCTTAGGTTGCGTGGAACGCGTTCCTGATTGATTTTCTTTGTTCTTCCTCCACTCACGAGTCCAGCGTGGTTGGAGTGTGTTCACCCTTTGCCTCTATTGTACTCTCTGTTGCATCGCATCTATTTTCTATTGCATCACATCTATTACATCCATTGCATCGTATCTGTTTTATTGTCTGGTCTAGGAGACCTTAAATCTTGCATCATCATTCGCGCTGTTTTGCGCAGCGTACTTGCATTTTACTTGCATTTCATCGCACTATCTTGCGCACTCTCCGGTCTAGGAGACCTTAAATCATCTAAAGGTGCAATTCCTTTGGTGTTTGTCGTGCCCGAACGACTTCCGGTGGTCTGGTATAGCCACCTGCTTGTGTTTGCGGTGAGTTCCTAGGAGACCAACTGAGACGGTGGAAACTAGAGTTCGAATGGCTTATGCCTAGAACGCAAAGATTTGGGATTTCTGAGATTAAAGTCTGGTTTAAATACCCAGAGGTATATCCTCGGTTTGAAATCTGTATGGCAGCCTGTAACAAGTCCGCGAAGGGGCCTCGCTGTAGTTCGGACTCTTGATTTTGTTACGGTTCTAAATCTGAACCAAAGAGTCCAAATCCGGCAAATCGTTTTGAGAAAACAGATTTTGAAAGAAGTGCCAAACATGGACTGCTTTGCCAGATACAGAGTCGCCACCTAAATATTTTATTAAGGGGGGATTTAGGAAACCCTGACTCGGTGCCAAAGGCCACGTGTCCGTCATCACCGGAGTTGTCTCGGCTCCGGAGCTAGGGTACGATTGGGGAAGGTCAGCTATGAGCACCCCCTCTCGCCCGATCCGAAGATCAGCCTCTACTAACCGTGATATCAACAAACCTTGAAATCAAAATATCCAGGGTCTGATGGTAAACCTTCATTTTCTCCTCTTTGACTTTCCAGTCTCCGTTCACTTAAGAAACAACCAAGTTCAATTCCCCGATGACGTCCAGCCTTATTGCCCCTAGTTCTAGGGCAGCTTCCAAACCAGCAACACACGTCTCATATTCTGCTTTATTGTTGAACACTTTGAACCAGAGTTTGAAGGCTAAGGGTATATGGGTACTCCGTGCCAAAACAGTAAACTAGTTAGCAAAACGTGCGTGTCCTAGTTCATGTTAAATTGCCTAATGCAACACATACAGGATGCAATTTAGATAGGCTCGGTTAACCTAAGCATGGCATATGTAATGCGATCAATTATCACATATTCGATTTGTAAATTGAAGTACAAATGCAGTTAGCGTGATGTACCGAGCCTAATGCATGCAGTACAAATACATGAATGCACGCATGCATAGCATAAGGTATGCTAAATTAAACATGCCCTAATCTACCATCATAAGCAGGTAAATAAAAGGGAAGAAAGACGTGAGGTTGGAAGACATACACATACTCACGCACATTTATTACATAATTGTCCTCACTCAGAGGGTACAAATAAATATTACAGTCCCAAATAGTAAGCAAATAAAATTATTACAGAATTTCTAATTAATTAAAAGAAAGGATGCAAAAGAAAGAAGAGGGTGGTCGCAACCTCTGCCTCGGGATGCGCAGATGATGCATGCTCGGAACTCGGCTCGCCCGAAAAAAACCCGTACCGTACCCCTGCCACCTCTGTTTGTACTGCCCTGTCTCTCTGAAAATCGCCAAAACTCCAGAACAGGTTCCTTGCATGTTGCAGGGTACCACCGGCCAGGCAGAATTCCCACCGGTAGTCCAGGATTTCCATCGGCACTGTTTTGATTTATTGGCCATTCAAATAATGCCGGCCGGCACTGAATTCTGCCAGTCGGCAGAAATTTCCTGCAGAAGACAGTTTTGACAGCAAACAGAGAACATACAGTGCATGGCATGGGGTTTTCAGACACATGTGAGCATGGTCATGCTTCCTATCATGCTTTGAGCTCAAGGAAGTATGACCTTCGATCCTCGAGCCATCAATGGTGCGTGATAACCCAAGGGATCAAATTTGCCACTTAATGTAAAGATGCATGCAACATACAAATGAGATCTGAAGCCTTATCATGTCGAAGTCAAAGGCCCCGGTGACCGAGAATCAAGGTACATTACATCACTTGAAGTATGAATGTCCCTTGATCCCCCCACTTGGTTTGACACCCCAAACCAAGTAATGCAATGCATGTTATGCAAACATGGCTCAAATGCAACATGACGCCAATCATGCAAGTCATAGCAAATGTTATGCAACTACCATGACAAATATGCAATGCTAAGCATGCAAGGTGCAAAATGTGATGCAAACATGGACCAATTTGACAATGGAATTAATATACTACAAGGCTTAATGAAGCAACCATGCAACAAACATGAAACAAGCATGCAATGGGGCCTTGAACCATAAAGGGGCAGACCTTAAACCACCCCAAAACAGCGGCCAAAAGTGCCTAAAAAGGGTGGACAAAAAAACTATGCCAACAAGCAATCCAATGGTCCCAAGGCTAAGGCATGAAAAGATGGCATTTCACCCCCCACCAACATGACTACTCATGGCATGACTAAGACAAGTAAAAACAGAGTTTTTACATGCAAAATGGGACTCCAAAGCCTCCTAATATGGCAGCTAAAATGCCACCCATGAAATGCTACCACCAAGACTCATTTCTAGGCATAAGAGGGTACACCCTCAAGGCCTAAAAGAGATCATACATGCACACATACAAACATGATTCTTGGACTGAAATGTGTCCCTAAATGATGCCAAATCAATAGGATGATCACAACCATGCATGCTAGAGGTCAACATGCTCAAAGCTTTCAAGCCAAAATGCAAAGCAACCATAACAAACGTGTCAATCATGACCAAATTGATAACCAACAGACTTTAAGCATGGGAAAACAATGCTAAAAAACTTCATGGAACTAAGCCAACACATGCAAGAATCATGGCCTAATCATGAGATGCATTTCTAAGCCAAATGGAGCAATGCAAAGCAAGTACTATAAGCATACAAAGAGGCACAAATCCGGCCAAAAACAGAGGTTACATATGACCTAAAACACCCAAAAAACTTTTGAAATGAGGCCAAAAATGATCATGCACACATGCCACCCTTTTAGGCCAAAATGTAAGGAAACAAGACAATGAAGGGAGAGGGGTGTCCCTCCCCTATGCAAGACTTCAAACAATCTTCTTTACTACTAAAAATACACTGGTTTTCAGTGGTAAAGAGATCAAAACACTGAAGTAAACAAAACCCTACCAAAAAGGCAATAAAAGGGGCCAAACAAGGCCTAATAGGGTGAGTTTGCACTCAAAACACAAAACAACCTTAATGAAAATTCTAAAGCATGAAAATATAAGCCTTTTTTATGTTATACACAAAAGCTAAATCAACAAGCAAGATAAGTAAAAGACTATTGTAAGTTTGGGGAATATAAAGCAAGATGCTCACCCTTGAAGAACCCTTGAAGAACAAATGGTCTAGCCCTCTTCTTTTGATCAAAATCAATCCAAAAACTCAAGAATCAACCCCCCAAGTCCCTCAGTCTCGGAGTAAGGTGTAATAGTGTGTGTAATGGTGCAAAAGTAAGGTAAAATCCACCTTTAGGCCAAGGAAACACACACAAAGGAGGAGAGAGAGGGAGATATAGAGATAGAATGTATCTATATCTCTAAGCTCTGGTTTTTGCTTCTAAGTTTCTAACCTAGAGCCAAGAGGAGAGCCTTCCTCTTATAGAGCTCCCTCTTGCAAAGCTTATACAACAAGCTTGCTTAGAGGGAGATCCCTCCATACACGTGTATGGAGGGAGGCAGAGTTGGTGCCAGCTATCACAGCTGGCACAAAATATCTCCATAAAGTAGATGAACAGTGGTCGGCTGCCCAAAAATGTTATTTCGACAAAAAAGAGTGCCGACCGGCAACAAACTATGCCGACCGGCAATAAAATGTGCCGACCGGCAACAAATAGTGCCGATGAAAGAAAAAGACCAACCGGTGGCCTCTAGCCACTGTCGGTGGTGTGTGGGTATGCCTCACAAGGCATTCCTTACCCCTCCAAGGCAAAACACAAGTGTTCGGTGTGAAACCGGACACTAAACGGTCGAGTTCGGAGATCCTGAGGCAGGACGCGCGAGCTGGGACTTCCGGGAACTCCAAACGAACACAAACATGGATAATCACCGAGTGTTCCAAGCGGTGACGTCCAAGTCTTGAGGACGGTCAAAAATGGGGTGTCTACACAGCCCCATAGATTGAGATAGCATATGTATGCGCCTCAATTCTAGATACTGAACCAACCTAGTCTGTCACCCTGTTGAAGAATAGGGAAAGCTGCGACCATGGCCAGGGAGAAAAGTAGTACCTGTGGTTCAATTAAGAAGAAGAGGAAGATTCCCACATCAGCGTGAGGTAGGACATTGCCGAGGTAAGTCATTACCAATTGCCCCTGTAAGGTACCTCCCTTTTCCTAGCTATCACATTGCATTTTAGTCATTACAGTGCATTGTATAAATCCTGAATTTTCAAACCGGCTTCGTGTAGTGTATAAGTCCAACTTTCAAACTGGCTTTGCTCGGCATATAAGTCCAATTATCAAAATCTTCCCGCATATCATTTTGCATCCTGCCCCTAAACTATGCTGGTTTGATTCCTTGCAAAGGGATACGTAGGCAGCCTGCGGGCACAACCATTTATTTATCTATATTTTGTTTGTTTGTCCAAGTCTTCGGCTTTGTCAAAAATGGGTTGTCTCTAGGCTTTGACACTCACTCCCGTCACTTCTTGACTTTCGAGTTCTGTCAAAGAGGGGCAACTGTAGACACCCCATTTTTGACCGCCTTTAAGTCTTGGACGCGACTGATGGTTTTGGAAGTTGTGCAGGGAAAAAGTTTAGTTTCTTCGGTAAGGAGAGAGTCAAATCTCAACTTCATACCCCTTTTTGGACCAAAACACTCTTGATCAAAATATTTTAGACCTTAAAACCCTCTCTTTCAAAACGTTTTTGAAATAAAGTTTTTACGATATTCCGAGGCTCGCATTTTGTCAAATGTTGCGCTTTTTGGTAAACCGAGCAAGGACAAAGTGGAAATGAATGAAAGAGAGATAAAATCTTTGAAAAAACTTTCAAAACACCTTGTCTAAGGGTTTGGAGTTGAAGAAAAGAGGAGAAGAGAGAGAAAAACTAGTTTGGGAGAAGTTCGGCATGAATCCAGGTAGGACCGAAACTGCGCGATTCCATCGAAACGGGCATAACTCTTTGCACAAGGGGAATTTTGATGCAAGGTTGGTGCTATTGGAAAGCTAACTTCTGGGGCTTCAATGTGACCACATGGACAACCAGAAAATCTGATGGCAGACCAAAAAAATCAGGTGGCCAAAACTGGTCCGGCATGAATCCGGGAGGACCAAAACTGCGCGGCTTCACCGAAACGGGCATAACTCTTTGCACAGAAGGAATTTAGATGTGAGGCCATTTCCATTGGAAAGGAGACTTCTGGGGCTTCATTTTTCACTCAAAAAATCTCCTGAAGCCAAGTCCGGGTGGGGGAGATATGGTTGGTTGAAGTTCGGTTGGACCAAATCTGCACGGCTTCACCAAAACAGGCATAACTTTTTGCACAGGAGGAATTTTAATGCAAGGTTTGCGGCATTGGAAATCTAACTTCAAGGGATTCATGGATGACCAGCTTTAGGCCTTGAACCTTTTGAACCTTGGTCGGCCGACCAGGGAAAGTGGTCAGCCGACCACTTGAACTGGTCAGCCAGCTACCCTTTGTTTTGTCTCTCTGACTGTGTTCCAGCTGTGCCAGCTGTGAAGCAATTGACCCACTGTCTGAGATTTGAGCCCTTTGTTTCTCTTCTTAAGCAAGCTTTGGTCCCTTTGCTTAGCTTCTAAGAGAAGCTTGACCCTTTTGGTTAGCTTCCTTTAGAAGCTTGCACCTTTTACTTGAGGCTTCCTAGAGAAGCCATGGCCCTTTGTCTTCTATAAGACAAGCTCTCAACTCCATTTTTCAAGGTTAGAAAATTTAGCAAAGGGATATACACTCCACCCTCCATAGCCTTCTTCTTCAAAGCTCCAAACCCTAATATTCTTGCACCATTTGCACTACACCTCATAGCCTACCACCTCCACCATCCATCCAAGAATTTTGGAGCTGATTTTCAGAGGTTGAAGAACTCCTTTTTTGGTCCAGAGCTTGCTACATTGCTGCGCTACAAGGGTAAGCCCTCATTTTCCATTTTTATGCATTATTTTGCTTCATATTTTAGCCATATTTTCTAGCATTTTTGGGCTTCGACATAAACTGTAAAGTGTCATATTTTGAGCTCCTCTTGAAGTTTGATTAAGGACACTTTTCTATTTGAGGTCACCTACCTCCTTGTATGCTTCATCTCTCTTTTAGGGCTTATTTTGCATGATGTCTTAGCTTTACTTACAAGCATTTTCGAGATTTTCCATAAACTAGAAAAAGTCTTGTTTTGATCTTATAAACATGTTTGTTTAAGGACTCTTTTCTGTTTGAGGCCATCTTCCCCCTTCCATGCTTCATTTCCTCATGTTTTGAGCCTTGTATTTGAGCATTTGCATTGGCCTTGGTTTGGCCCTTTTAGCCACTGAAATCCAGTGGATTTTCAGTGGCTTAGATGTGCTTTTGAGCTTCAAAATCAGGGAGGAGTGACCCTCTCACCCCTTGTTCTCTTTACTAGCATTGTTGGCCTTCCAAAGGGGCTCCATCTTCCATGCTTTGAAGTCTTATTTCAGGCCCTATTTTGTGAGTTTTGAGGTCTGCCTTAGCTCTTTCCAGAGCCCCTTTGGCCATATTTTATGTCTATGATGCATGTGTAGAGCAATCCTATTCAAGGCCTTTCGAAGGGACCTTTCATTGCATGCTTCCTAGACCAATTCCAGGACCTATTTGGTGAGTTTTAAGATTGTCATAACTCATTTCCAGAGGTGGTTTTGACCTTTTATATGTCCATCATATAGGTGTAGAGTAACCCTTTGCATGGCCTTCCAAAGGAGCTCATCATTTTTGCATGCATTGATTGAGTTTCAGTGGTTATTTGGGCATATTTTGGCATGGCATACATCTTTTTTTGGCTGGTTTAATGAGCTTTCATATGCTTCATATAGTTGTAGAACAACTCATGGTTCACTAGCTTTCTTTGCATGCTTTGTGGGCCCTTGATTTTAGCACTTTTTGGCCATGTCATAAACTGATATTGTGCTTATTTTGGACTTCCCTAGCTCTGTTTTTGGGTCTCATGATTGAATGATGTTTGTTTTGCCTGCTTGTAGTTCAATACCCATGCTTAACTTTGAGATTTAAGGTCCATTGCATGCATGTGCTGAGGTGTGTTCATGTTTTGAGGCCATTTTACATCACATTTCAGAGCCTATATGAATGCCATATTGCCATGTTTTCATCTCTTTAAATGCGTTTGAGAGTCGGGCTTGTATGCCTCATTTACCGACCATTGAATGAGCTTCATCCCGTTGCATTCCGAGCCATCATTTTAGGCCATTTTCCCACTGTTTCAGACCTGCCTAGGGTCTTTTTGGGGTTGGTTTTGCCATTGGTTCATTGCTTTGGGTACCTCTAGAGTAACGCACTTCACTAGTTTCGGTACCCGGGCCCCCTAGCTTGCATTGTGTGCCACATTTGCATGTTTCGGGACCATATTTAATGCTGTTTCAGAGCTGTAATTTATGTTATTCTATGCCATCTTTCGTCCCTTGCCATGTTTTGGTAGAGTGGCATTCCATGCCTTAGGTTCGGTCCTTGGTATTCATGCATGTGTGCACACGTTTCGGTTGTCTCATTTTCATCTAATGGCCACTGATGTGAGTGTGCCTAAGGTCCACTCATGTTGGTGTAAGTCCATCGTACATTGTGTATGCCATTTCAGTCCATAGCATTGCGTACGTTAGGTTGCATGTTAGAGCATTGTGTATGTCATGTTACATCGAGCATTGTGTATGCCATTTCATAGTATTGCGTATGCTAGGTTGTATGTTAGTCGCATTGTGTATGCCATCTCATTTGCACTGTGTTTGGGATAGGAGTTAGCCCAAGCACGAGAAACGAGGGACGTTTCGTACTCCGAGTGACGGAACGTGTCTTAATTCCCGGTCGCCGACACTCCGGATTACCCATGATGGAGTTTAGGTCTTGCTGTGTTTTCATGTGCATTCATTTCATATTAAAATTGTGCAATTCGACTCCTCGGCCATCATGCCTCGATATGCGTGATTGGTGGCACGAGGATCGAGGCATGCATATATTTGTGAAAATACATTGCTATGCCCCTGGTATACACCCCACAACCATCCATTCCAACAACTTGGAGATGTTTTTCAGAGCTTGGGAGCACCATTTCTCAGACCAAGACTTTGTTGCTCTCTGTTGCAGCAAATCAGAAATCAACAGCCTTCTGGAGCTTCGCACAACATTCCGGGATTAAGTGTAAATAGAGGCGAATCGGGGCATCGCAATCACGCAAGGCAACTCGAACATGCATCATTCATTATTCGGAATAGAGCTGAGGCAGTCCATTGTATTTAGTTTGCATGCTAGTTTATTGCTTACTTAGTTAATTTGTTGATTAATTAATATTGTGTAATAATTAGCTGTAATTTGTTATTTAGCTTAGATTAGCTAGATGGTTTGTACTATTCATTCGGACCCTCCGAGCGAGGGCACAATTGTAATAAGTGTGCGTGTGTGTGATGTATATCTTCCAACCCCACGTCTTTCTCCCTTTTATTTACCAGCTTATGATGGTTAGTTTAGGGCATGTTTCAATTAGCATACTTATGATAGCATATTTGCATTCATTCATCTGTTTTGCATACACCGGGCTCGGCGCATCATACTAACTGTATCGTATTTCAATTTCAAGTTGAATACGTGTATCAATTGTTGCATTTCATATGCCATCTTAGAATAACCGAGCCTATCTTAGTTGCATTTTTGTATGTGTTGCATTAGGCATTTCAGAATAGTTAGGATTCATGCATGATTTCTAATTAGCTCCTTTCTTTGGCTTGGAGTACTCGGTAAGTGTTTATGCTTTAGCATCCTTGCATGTGTGTGAGTGACTGCCACGATAGCATGCTTACACTACAAGAAAAAATACTTTCTGTGACCAACATTTTGGTCGCGAAAAGTACCATATTTGGTTGCTAAAACCTTTTCGCGACCAAAATATGTTGGTCGCGAGTTGGTCGCTAAAGCCTCATCACAGATAGTTTTCTGCGACCAAAAAAGTCTTTGGTCGCTAAAAGTGACCATTCGCGACCAACTTTTTTGGTCGCAGAAAGTCCAATTCATATTAGCCAAAAGTAAACTTTTAGTGACCAAAGATAAGTTGGTCGCCAAAAGTCAGTGCCTTGACCCCAAAAAATTAATTCTTTTGTGCTGCCTAGGACTTGAACTCTTGACCAATGAGTCGCCATGCACCCAATCCACTCTGCCAATAACGTGCTTCTTGTTCATATTTGGCAAAAAATATATATAACCCATAAAAATTGGATTATATATTATTTTATAAAACTTTTAATGCCTAAACAGAAAAATAGCATGTAATTCCAGTAGTATCATTTTTTTAAAAATTTATCCCACCATAACTTTCCGCGACCAACTTTTTGTTTTGGTCGCCAAAGGGTAATCTTCCGCGACCAAAAAAGCTTTTGATCGCCAATAGTATACTTTCCGCGACCAACTTTTTTTTTTGGTCGCCAAAGGGTAATCTTCCGCGACCAAAAAAGCTTTTGATCGCCAATAGTATACTTTCCGCGACCAACTTTTTTTTTTGGTCGCCAAAGGGTAATCTTCCGCGACCAAAAAAGCTTTTGATCGCCAATAGTATACTTTCCGCGACCAACTTTTTTTTTTGGTCGCCAAAGGGTAATCTTCCGCGACCAAAAAAGCCTTTGGTCGCCAATAGGTATACTTTCCGCGACCAACATTTTTTTTGGTCGCCAAAGAGTATACTTTCCGCGACCAACATTTTTTTGGTCACCAAAAGGTATATTTTCCGAGACCAAAAAAGCCTTTGGTCGCCAAAGGGTATACTTTCCGCGACCAACATTTTTTTGGTCGCCAAAAGGTGATCTTCCGTGACCAAAAAAGCTTTTGGTCACCAATAGGTATACTTTCCGCGACTAACTTTTTTTTGGTCGCCAAAAGGTGATTTTTCGTGACCAAAAAATTGTGGTCACCAAAAGTTAGATTTTCCAATTCAGGCGATCCAGTCTATACTTGTATGCTGTGTGCATCACATAGTAACCTAGGCTAATAACCGGATTAAGGACACACAAAGTTTTCAAAAATATATATCATGGTTAGTAGAGGCCGATCTTTGATCGGGCGAGCGGGGGTGCTCACGAAGTGACCTTCCCCAATCGTACCCAAGTTCCCGAGCCGAGGCAACTTTGGTGATGACGGACACGTGGCCTTAGGCAAACGAGTTAGGGTTTCCTAAATTTCACAAAATAAAATATTTAGGTGGCGACTCTATATCTGGCAAAGCAGTCCATGCTTGACACTTCTTTCAAAAAATCTGTTTTCAAAAATGATTTGCCGGATTTGGACTCTTTGATGATTCATCGGTCTTGCATTGCACTCTGCGAGATTAGATACATGACCATGACTTTGAGTCCTGAACTGTAGTGAGCCCAATGAACAAAACGGGAGATTTCCTCCCGGGACGTTCGGGGACGTCTACAATGACTTGGTCGGGAGTAGACCTTGAAGTCACAAGCAAATACCTAGTTCGGTCTCAGGGCGACTTTGGAGTCACAAGCAAGTACCTAGTTTGGTCTCAGGGCGACTTTGGATTCACAAAACAAGTGCCTAGTTCGATCTCAGAGAGATTTTGGATCGAAACATATTTTTTGAAAACTAGTTGGTGTGCCTTTATGATTGGCAGTATTCTTTTCAAATTCATAAGTGTTTGTTCAAAAATTTTCAACACACGAATATGAAGACTAAATACTAAGAGATGCTAATACAAGAATGAATACAAAGGATCATAAGGAAAAAAGGTGTTACAAGAACTTATGAGTTTGAGTGTGAATGAAAAATCCAAACAGCAATGGAGCAAGTATAGCGCAAGGAGCACAAGATACTAGAGCGCAGAGGGAGTAGGTCTCAGAAGCATAAGGGTGGAAGAAGATGAACAGTAGGGTTAAGATTTAGAAAATGGGTTTTGAATAGGCATAGAAACGGCGGGACTTTTCAAACATTTTTTGATAAACATGGGACGACTGTTGCAGTCTGAAGGGTCAATAGGCATCTGCCACGTGTCACAAATAAGACATGGTGTCAGGAACGTGAAGCGACGGGTCGTGGCAAGTACAGAGCAGAAGATCGAGCTTATTCATCTCGGTGGGTTGAATATTTTTATTCCGGAGGAGTTACTTATTTTTAGCTCGGTTCACTTGGATGTTTTAGCTCTGCTGGAGAAGAATAATCCCAAATCATGTGTTGCAGATGGAATTGAGGGGCAATTGAGAGGGTAATTTATGTTCTAACATGGGCCGAGCTGAGACCCAATGGGAAATGGACCGAGCTATGGGCTGTGGTGATGGCTTGATTAGCCCGGTCCTTTATCCTGTTAGTTTGGTCAAAACTGTGTGCCAGTAGGCTGGTTTTAATGTTCTGAACCGAGGTACAGAGAGAAGAGAGCCGAGCTGTGAGAGGCAAGGTAGAACCGAGCTAGGCAAGCTCGGTAAAATTTGCCATAAAGCACAGTGGTGTTAGCTCGGTTGTTTTGTTATGCTACCGTGGTAAAACTATCTCACTTAGTTAAGTAGTGAGGAAGGTGTAGAAAGATGAGCATTACCTTTCTGATTCCTAGGAGGACTCTGACAAAGAGAATTGAAGTCCTACTAGGATTGTGCTATATGGATTCTATAAAAGCTCATTACAGACCTATGTACAGGTATCGTAACTTTTTCTCTCAAATACACAGAACTTTTGTCTATTGTCTATTTTGCTGACTTAGGTATCAGAGAGGTATCCGATACACATCCGCCGGCTAGCTCACGTTTGTGTTTTCAGAGAGTAAAGCGACGACGTTTGGAGGAGTGCAAACTTGATCAACAGGATTATACGATAAGATTATTTCGTGCTCATACAGAGAGGTTGTAGGTGTATGTATTTTGTGTCTATATATATATATACTATTCAGAAATCTGAGGAGTTAAATTCATGTATAAAGAATGTGTGTAATTCTTAGTTCAAAAATTCGGCACAGAATTACACACTTTAAAAATGAAGAAAACATAGTGAGCGAATGAATTTTAAATTGAAAATTTTACAGTAAATTAATTAAATATTGAATTGCATATCAGAATTTTCTCATAATTTTTGGGAGTCAAAATCTATATTAACTGGTGCGTTCAAATCTGTTCAGAAACTAGTGTAAAACAGTAAATTCGGAATTGTCGTTCTCTTTGGATATAAATTTGAAAATTTTCAAATCAGCGCCATTAGAATCGGTTACGAGTCTAGTTTCTTACATTTTTGGCCTTACGTTGATTGCTCGTGTATACTAAGAGAACCATTAATTTCTTTAAAGTGCTGCAGAAAACGACCTGTTTGGGTGTAATTATTTGTAAATAACTATTTTGATAAGAAAATCAAGTAAAACCAATTGGGTTTGAAACTTAGGATATATTAGTTGATATCTGGAGGGTTTTGAAATTTTTCGAACAACGTGGAGTGGGTTTTATAATTTTCAAAGCTAGCGGATAAATTGGGAAAGTTTGTTTAAAACTCTGTTTTATCTTAAAATTACTTTTAGTTAAGTTTCGATCAGAACCCATGTCTTGTGAAATTTTAGATTTTGAAGAACAAGAACTTAGGTATTATTTAAGAGTAATGGTGAGTGGGGTTGAGCTGTGATAGTGCACTTTAGTGTGGGGTACTTAGTTTTTTATTCTCTTTAATATTTTTAAATTAGTAATGACGTGTAATCTTCATACTTGGTTCGGAGCACTAGTTGGACTTTCATACTTTATTCGAGGATTATATTATACCGTGTTCAGGTGAGTAGTTTCATGCTACATATTTTTATAAACGTTCCCCTACCCTGAACTGTTGGAAAATTAAATTGTTGTTTCAGAACTAAACTGTTTTAATAAATTATTATATTATCAATGGAATCAAATTATTTCTGAAACATGTGTAAACTTGGCATACTGTAAACTATTTGTTTTGGTCTCATGTTTATAATTGTGAACTACCATGTTTTGCGAAACTGATGTGTATTGATTATTAGGACCATATGTATATTTTAGTCTAGGAAAATTATTCCACTGTGTGTGGTGACTCTGGCCACTAGGGAACAGATCCGGGTTAGGCCGTGATGACTCTAGTGCTCGACGATTGTAAGGAAAAGAACTAGGTTAGGCTAGGTGATCTTTAATCGGATTGTCTTAGAGAAAAGGCCCGAGTGGCCATCCTGTGGATGACTTTTAGTTCGGCATTGGATCCAGTGGGGTTTATAACCTTGAGAACTGTGTGGCATGCTACTTGTTATTTCTTGGTACCCAGAAAATTACTGGTGTTCATGTTATAATTTGTTTTAAGTAGAAAATGTCATTTATTATATTCTTGAGAGACATAAATCTTTTAGCTGTTGAACTGTGGAACTTTATTTTTGAAACAGATTGTCTTTACCAAACTGTATGCCAATCTAGTTTTTGTGATATATATCTTATTTTGGAATTGAACCCTGTTTTCAAAACGTATTTACTATCCATGTTGTTACTTACTGAGCTATCAGCTGACTTAGTTGTTTATCATTTTCAGGTGTTAGAAGGAAGTGGACTCATGGTGTTACGGGGACTCAATTGCATAGACCTCTAGGACATTCATTTATTTTGTTTTAGATTGTTATGTCAAGTTTGTGGATATTTCTTTTTATTTTTATTAAGGTTCATTTAGAATTATTTTGATATGTGGGTTGTTTATATCTAATAAGTTTAGACAGTATTGATTACGGTTGGTTTTGCCATTTATACTTGTGGCATGTCACTGGATTGAGTTTGGTTATTTATTACTGGACTTTTGTATAATTGTTCAATGTGATTATGGATTAGTGGTTAGGCTTACGTGTTGGGGTATATCTCCTTATTGGAGTATGACACCCAATTAGTTTATTAAAAGAGTTTAATTTAGTTTGGTATTAGTTATAATATATTTTTATATATTATATCTAACTTATGGAAACCCAATTCAATTTGGTAACAACTAGAGTTTTGATAAAAGACTCAAGATTCAATAATATATATATATATATATATTTTGTTTTAGTCTTCCGAAAAAATTAGAGTGAGGCAGCAACTATTTGATTAGTTATCCTTGGTAAGTGTGCTACAAATTGATTCAAGTTTTGTTCTTCCAAAGCACTATTATTCGGCTGCTAGTGTGTGGAATTTTCTTCAGTTCGCTTCGACTGGTTTGGTGAAGTTGATTTGGGTTATTATTTTGGGTCATCTATAATTTTAATTTTGAAGATTTTTGTTCATCTATTTGGTGAGACAGTTCTTTTTGTTTTATTTGTGATTATTTGGAATTCACCTAAGGGTGGTTTTGTGAGATCACTCGTTTGTAATCGTTTAGAAACTTTTTAGTTGATAGTGGAATCGGATTTTGATCTCGTGGACGTATCTCACATTGAGAAAATCACATTAAATTCTTATGTTGTTTTTTATTTAATTTTTTTACATTAATTTTTATTTTTATTAATTAATTTACTTATGAAGAACCATATATTTTCTCCAACATGACGTGTGCCTAGGGCTAACCCTGCGACCACGGCTGGTCATACCATGTTCGGGGTGTGACAATAACATTTCATTTTGATTTTCTTGAGCTTGGATTTAACAGCTGTCCTTAGCTTGAGCCTTTTCATCTTCTCCTTCATCTCTTTCTTCGTGAGATGCTGAACTTGAATGAACTAAGAATCAAGCACAAAAAACTCGTAAAATACCCAAAATTATTGATTCAAATATATATATATATATATATATGTATAAAAACAATTCATTGCTCAAAAATTGGATTACATTTTCTTACACTACAATTCTTCAGTAAACAAATGGGGAAACAAAAAAGCAACCAGAACTACAATATGCTCGGAATCAGTAAGCACCCATCACATAAAAAATAAAAACCTCTACTTCGGACACTGAATGGATGTGAAGAAATCGATGAACAAAAAAAAGTAGAAAAAAAAAAATTCAATTGCAAAAGTTGGAGTGGATATTGTTATCCCAGTATCCCACATGTTCTCAGCAACCAAAGGGGGTAACCAAGAAAAAAAAATTTAAAAATTAAAATGTTCCAGAATCAGTAAGCACTCATGACATGAAAATCATTACTCCACACATTGTTTGGCTGCCAAGAAAACCAATTAACATAAAACTAAACGAAATGCTTCAATTGTAAAAATTGGATTGCATTTTTCTTTGCTACATTCTCTCAACAATCAAATAGACAGAAAAGAGTAAAGCTATAACATAACCACAACAATAGGTAAACACTTATTGCATCATTTTCCTAGAAAGCAAGCAGGCAAAGCATAAAAGAAAAGAAAAAGAAAAAGAGAGAAAACAAAACAAACCCTTGAATACAGAGATGTGGGGGAAGCGGGGGCAAGAGAACCATCTAATTGAGTAACGGAGGATGATGTGAGGCTAAAGAGGCATTGAAAAAGGGCTTAAAATTTGAAGAAATCAAGTATAATGAGAGGGGGTTGTGAAGAAGCTGAGGAAAAGAGTGAAGGAGATGATGGGAAGATGATGATGATGATGGTGATGATGATGAGAGAGCTAGGTTGGTTTCTCTGTAGAGTGAATGAGGTCCAGTAATCGAAGTTTGGTGCACCATCGCTGCATTGTCGAGGAGATTTTACCGATTGACGGAGGGAGGAGGGAGGAGGAGGGCTAGCCATCAACGGGGATGGTCGGTGGAGAGGAGAAAGGTGGAGAGAGAGGAGAGATGGTGAGTGTGGGTACGAGATGATGAGTTTGCATTTTTTTTTTGAAATTTGATGTCAAAATGTATTTTTTTTTTTTTAACTTTTTCCGTTATAAGCTGACAATAGGAGACAAATTGATATGATTTAAAAAAAATTTGAGATTAAATTGAAATTATTCAAAATTTAAGGGTATAATTCATTATTGAAATAACGTATAAGGGTAAAAATAATTTTATTTTATTTTATTTTTTGTTAAAAGTCGTGTGTTAAACATGACTTTTAAGGATAAAACGGTGTAAAATAAACAATTTAAAAAAAAATCCTAAAAATTAGAGTAGTTAAAAACGCGTTGTTTACTATTACGCAATTATTGCACACGACTCTTGACTACTTATAAAATGAAATTCAAAAGGGAAAATAATATATCAGCATAGATTTAGGAAAATAATTACAAATCATCGATAAAATTTATAAATTTTAATGATTAAAATATTAAATTGTTTCATGATTATGTAATTTTGTTTAAAAGGTTCCACTGAATTCTAATTTCCCCAATTCAAAAAGTGGAGCTTTCTTCTCTCGACTCATTATGTAGTGGTACAGGGAAAATTCACTCTTACTTAATATTTGATATTTATTAATTAAAGGTAATTTTTTTATTAGAATTTTAAGAATTAACTTGATAAATGTCAAGTAATAAACAATTTTGTATTTATATTTTAAAAATATATGACTTTAAATGTAAGATTGTGTACAAAAACATGACTTTAAAATTAACATGGATTTAAAATATAAGTTAAAAAAGACTGGAGCTTGGAAAATAAATTTTTTAACATAAATTTAAAATACTAAATTCAAACATATTTGAGCTTGGAAAATAAGAATTTTAACATGAGTTTGGCATAAAAAACTTCACAACAAATTACAACTATGGTCCTGTAGTATGTTTTCAATTGCATTAATTTTAATTTTAAATTTTTTATATTAAGTTAATTTAATCTAATTGATAATATTATTTTAAAATTTAATTGGACTAAAATAAAAAATAAAAAATAAAAAATGAAATAGTTCATTTATTCTTTTCAAATAATTGAGAGGTTAGAATAATAAATGGCCCAATATAAAGCGGTCCATTATCTTTTGATTAGAGCATATTACTTTTTATTTTGTTTTTAATTTTTATATAAATATTATAAATTAAATTAAATTGATACAATATAAAAAAACAAAAAAAACAAAATGAATACAATCAGAATATAAAAATCAAATTTGCACAAAGAATTAAATAACAGCGATCTTGTAGACAGGCAAGACTGACCGAATGATTACCTGTCAATAATATAAACCCCAAGAATCACAAAAGTTCAGAACTCTCACTCCTTTCTCTTTCTATCTCTCTAGGGATTTTATTTTGAACAAGTTCTCTCCAGTGTTTTGATTAGTGCTTTTGTTTTTAACACCCCCTCTCCCCTCCCAATAATGTTTCTAATCTAGTTACTTACTAGTGATCCCTAGGTTTTTCATGATTGCCTTTCAAATTTAGGGTTTAAGCAAGTTTGCTAGGTTTTGTTGGTCCTAAATGTTTGTCTTTGGGTATGGTGTGTGATTTAGCAGAAAGTATGCATGATCTCATATGGGTTTGATCTCTTTTTGAAAATTTTCAGTTGGATTTTCAAAATTTAGTGTCTATGGCTTTATTTTTATTTATTTTTAAATTTTTTATAGCAGCAGTTGTAGTAGTGAGTACTTCTCCTGCTTGAAAAGGCCTGTTTCCAAAGAGGTTTGTTGTGGCTTGGCTTTTATCACCTTTTTAGTCAAATTTAGTAGTCCCCAAAAAGTACTGTGTAGGCATGGTGGTTGTGTTTTAGTTGCCCTTTTGATAAATTCATTAAAGATTTTATAGAGTGTCTATTATTGCTTTGAGTTTCAGAACTGTCTTGCACTTTGTTTAGTACAAGTTCCATCAATATTCTCTCAAATGGCTTCATCTAGTAGGAGAAGAAAAAGAAGAACAAGAAAACCTAGAAGAACCCAGTACAAGAAGCGGCTCAACCGATCGAAAAACAAAGAAATGTCCATAGATTTGGCTGTCAACTCCTCAATCACTAACTCCGATCATTTATCAAAGATTAGCATCATTGATGTTGACGATGGAGTTGGTGTCACTTCAAGTGGCTGCTCTACACCAAAAGGACCACGGTTTCAAATACCACCGATTTTGACATGCCCTCCAGCGCCGAAGAAGCAAAGAGTTGCTTCGAATTGTTCTTTGCTGCGACGAACCCCCATAGCTTTCTTTGCTCCTCCAGATTTAGAGCTCTTTTTTTCATTCGCTCTTCGCGATATCATGGTCTGACTCTTGTGTTCATTGAGTAAGAAGATCACTGATCATCCTCATTAGCTTTTTAAGTTTAAGGATTTTGTGGATTGCTTTTAATTTGTTTTATGTTCTTCCATTTTGATTTGATCACTGAGATTGAGTATTTGTGGTCTAATCAGTGATATTAGAAGAACTTGTTAGTTTTTTTTTTTTTTTAGATGTGATGGCTTTGGTTGGGTTTTAGTGTGTAGGGTATGGTAATTAGTAGTGAGTTTTTATTTTATTTTATTTTATTTTCAATGTATTACTGACTTCTGGAGTTTGAAGAGTGCAGTGTGATGGGTATCGTTTGTGTGTAATTTTAGCTTGCAGTTACCGGTTTTGGTTTGTTAGCCTACTAGAGAAAGTAAAAGAATAGACTTACTTTCTCTCTCTCTTTCTGTGCAAATATTAGTTTTACTTCTTCTATTCTCTTTTGCCTCTTATATTGGAAGAGTCCTGCTACGTTTCATGAAAACTGTCGTGAAAACTGTTATGAAAACCATCTGCACCGTTGGATCATGAGATACATACCTGATCTAACGGTGCAGATGATTTTCATGACAGTTTTCATGAAAATTCTTCATGAAACCTAGCATTTCCCATATTGGAATGGCTGATAGTATACTAGTTTGTTAAGGTTTTTTTTTTTAGGGTCCAGCTTGTCTCAAGTTGAGATCAAGACTGGACCCGTTCAGTTCGGTTCATGGGGCTCATTTTTTGGGCTCATTTTGATAATCCGAACCGTTCAATGTGTAGAACTCGTTGAGTACTACATGTTTGTAAAAAATGACGTTAATCGGATATCAATAGCTATGTGATCAAATCAGTTTTGTATAAAAAAATGGACGGTGAAACAATTAACGGTTGATAAAAAACTGTTTTGTTCATATAACTATCGATACCCAATTAACGTGATTTTTTACAGGTATATAGTACTCGACGAGTTTTACACATTGAACGGTTCGGATTATTAAAACGGGACCCGTGGTGGGCTCCCACGGACCCAACAGCACGGTCCAGTCCGATCTTGGACTGGACCAAAGCCACTGCCTTTTTTTATTATTATTTATTACACTACAAGAAATGTCACTTTTGGCTACCAAAATATTGGTCGCCAAAAGTCACTTATTTAGTCGCCGAAGGTGTTTAGCGACCAAAATTTTTTGTCGCTAATCTCGTCGCCTTTACCCTGTCGGCGATAGTATTGGCGACTAAAATTTGTTTGGTCGCCGAAAGTGTACACATTTGGCTACTAATCTTAGTTTAGTACCAAACATGCATATTTCTATAAATTTTATATCAACAAACCACCATCTTGAACTGTGATTCATCCAAGTTGTTTAATCCAAGAAATGGACCCTTTTTTTTAAGAGTGATATTATAATTTCATAAATTTTACTTTAAATTTTATTCAGAATATCAATTTATGCCTTAAATCTATTTAATATTTGTACCTCACACTATATCAATACAATCCTAACCACACAAACACAATTTCTAGAAAAATCTGGATAAATATGGCTGGGATAGTACCATTTTTGTTTCTTTAATATGGTATCTCCAAAAATAAGCAATTATTCGGTTTGCTTTTGAGTAATTTTTCTTAAAAATTCCATTGATAGTACAACTAAATATCCATATTTAAGTGGATCCTAAACTTTGATGATTCAAATTGTCAGACTGAGGTCCCCACCTAACAGGTTATTGCGCAATTTCATCCTCACACATCTTTAATCTATAAGTAAAGATTTCCAGAAAAGCCTTCCCACTCTACTTTTAGAATTGGAGTAAGAACATAATTTCAGGATATACAGGTATATCCCAAATGGTTAAATTAGAGTGAAAGTGTGACTCCTACACAATTTTTTTAAAAAAATAATTTTGTTCACCTATTTAATTGGTATATGATTCTTACAGTGGTTGTTCCGAAGCAGTGTATCCCATTTAATGCAGGGTTGGCTGAACGGAAGAGATTCAAGAATAAAATTTAAGGTTTGGAGTTCTAAACACTTTAAGGGGTCATTGGAGATATGTCAATCGTTAACTTTAGAGGGTCAAGACTAATTGAATTACGTGTAAGTTAATTCAAATATCCGATTATGAGAAAAAAAAATTCAAGTAAATGGAAAAAATTATAAATATTTAGAACGAATTACACTAATGATCCTTATAGTTTGAGATTTGTGTCACTTTGATCTATGACTTTTCAATTGTGACATATTTGACCATAAATTTTGAATTTTGTTCCAAATAAGTACAATTGAAGATACGATTTTTGGAATTTTTAAATTGATCAAAATAGCCACCCATTACGTGATCATTATTCAAACACATAATAAAAATTAATTTGGTAAAATAAATAAATGCATAAAAAATTTATCAAGTTTACATAATTTTATCTTTGGTGGGTAGAAATAATTTTTAAAAATTCAAAAATATTCTTTTTGACATTTAGTTTTGTCAAATTAGTTTATATTTTATCAAATTGACGACTTTACCCTTAAAATTGATCAATGATCTTTAATTATCCTTATTTGGAATAAGATTTAAAATTTAAGATCAAATATATTACAATCGAAAAGTCAAGGACCAAAATGAAACGTATCCCAAACTACAGAGATTGTTAACTTGATTTTCCCAAATATCTACCTATCTAGTGATTGAACCAAATCAAACTTGTTTGAAGAATTGAAGCTATAAAATGAAAGTTAAACATTTTATTACAGTGTATGTGGGAACACAAAAGACTAGTAGTGTTGTTTTGTGTGTCAGATTAAATGTGGGGTGTGTTGTGTCTAAGCTGAGACAAGCATAATAAGGAATCCAATGAAAAGGCTTGAGTTGGTTGTGATTATTGTCACAATAGAGAATCTCAAGAAATGTTCTTGATTCTTTTTTCATACTTTAGTGTCCTTTTTTTTTTCCATTTATTATAGATATTGATTGGGCATCCCTTATTTCAGTAAGGACATGTACCTTCATTTGTTTTTTTTGGTTGGTAAAATTACATCACAATATTCTAATTTTACCAGTAAGGTCCATTATTTTTCTTTTATTTTCCCTCAGTTTCTCAGTTTCTTATTAAGATATAAATAATAAATTTTGCTATTCTCTTTAATAACTTAATTTTTTGTGTTGTCTTTTGCATGCGTTTAGCATATGTATGTAGAAGAGTATAATTACATGTAACGACGTCATTATAATATATAAGAATTTTAGAAACTAAATTTTTGTCCTTAAAAATAAAAATATTTAGAAGCCAATTTTTGTCGTTGCAATGGTCATTACCATAAGATTGTCTTGAAAAGTTTTTTTTAAAAAAAAAATGACTTTTAGTTATAAAATTGAAAAAATGTCACTAATAAATACACTTTTACAGTAGTAATAATTTGGTACAATATTTACTTTTTGAAACCAAAATTTAGTCCCAAAAGTACAATAAATTCATCACTAAGGTGCCGTTTGGTAACACTTACGTTTTTTATTTTCTGTTTACATTTACAAAAATTTAAAAAACTCAAATAAAAACTTGTTTGGTAAAATTTTTGATTTATAAATCAGTGGTCTCAGTTTATAAATTTGGCCAAAAAATGAAAACACAAAAAATGTGTTTCCATTTTGAGTTTTCAGTTTTTTTTTTTTTTATCACCCAACATTAGCCACCACCCGCCACCATTTTCCACCACCGTCTTCCGCCACCACCACCACCTTTAGAAACAATCTGTGGTACACGGACTCTTCAAAATAGATCAAATACCTGTGTCGGACACCTGAGAGTCGGACAAGGGTGTGGGATATGTGTCGGATACTTTTCAACGGACACTTCTTATATAATTGTATAAAACACAATTATTATATGTGCAAATTATTGTGAAATTACTATAAATGTGATTTTGACACCGTGAGTTACATATAGTACCATTTTATGGCACATATTAGATTAAAAATATGATATTTTTTCCCCACACCGTGTACCATTGAATGTAGGGTTAAGATATAATGAGTCGGACCTGTACATGCATACCGCACCTGGGACCCGTACCCGAGTCCGTGTAACACAGTAAACAACTCTTTCTTTCAGTGCTGAAGTTCATGCATAGTAGCACCTACAACCACCCGCCATCCGCCACCCACCTGCCACCACTACCCACTTGCTACCACCCACCACCCGTCACCGTTACCCATCCACTCAGCACCACCACCCGTCACCTACCCGCTACCACCCCCCACCACCGGCCATCTGCCACCCACCTGCCACCACCACCAACCACCCACCACCACCACCCGCCACCATCACCTCACCAACCACTACCACCACCACCCACCACCCACCGTCATCACTTTCCACCACCGTCTTCCGCCGCCACTTGCCATCACTTGCTATTTCTCACTCTTTTTTATATTTTTTAAACATTTTGTCAATTACCAAACGCGCTTGTAGTTTATATTTTTCTAAAACTAAACAAAAAATAAACAAATACCAGTTTATAAAATTTTTGTAAATATAAATTGAAAACGTAAACGTTACCAAACACACCCTAAATGTCTAATTTTATCGCTAAAAATATAACAATAACACTTTTGACAACCAAATATTAAAAAGTGATTTTGTTCCTAAATCTTTATTTCTAAAATCTTAATTTGTTATATTGTGTTATAGCCTGCTTATGAAAGAGAGTGTAATTACATGTTAAGGAGCGCGTTGAAAATCTAAATAATAGTCCTCTTTCTTTAATTAGCAAGTTAAAAATAAAGGGGAATTACATTGATATGGTAGAAAAAAAAATATTTATAAAAAAAATGATATACATTATAAATATTAATAATTAAAAATATAAACTTTATCACCAATATGTAATAATTTTTCAAACCACCCCTGAATGATAATTTCCCCTTACAAATAAGCCTATGATAGAACAATAGGCCGAGCTTCACCAAGTATACCATTTTAATGTATTACATATTATCATGATATTGTTTAGTTAAACCATGTTGGTGCAAAAAACAATTATAGTGGCCATTACAAGAGTCATAGACAAAACAAACCTTTATGGCAAAGTAGTTTTTTTTTTTTTTGTGTGTGTGTGTGTGTGTAGGAATGCATAAATCATTGTCCCTAAATGCATGATTGAAATGAAATAAAAGTAACCCTAGTGGCTGAACCATTCAGCTTTGAATATTTTGCCTGTTTGGAACTTTTGTGAATATGATACTTATTTATTCTAATATACATGCTTGAAGTGGCATTTGATAATTTTGAAAATTGAAAATTGAAGATTGAAAATTATGCATTAAAAATTGCATACTGAATTTTTTAAATTAAAAAGTTATTTGATGAAAATTTGAATGCTTAATTAAAAATAAGTTATTTGATATGTATAAAATCAAATTGTATATTTTAATTTTTATAATGTGATGGTGATAGTGATGATGGCGGTGGCGGTGGCATAGTGGTAGTTGTGATGGTAGTGATAGAGTTGATGATGGTGGCGGCGACAGTAGTGACAGTGGTAGTGCTGGTTGTGGCATGATGGTGGTGGTTGTGATAGCAGTTGTGGTAATGGTGGCAATGGCATGGAAGTGGTGGTAGCGGTAGGGATAGCGATGGTGGTGGTAGTGGTAGTGAGTTTATAATAGTGTATATTAATACTTATATTTAGTATTTATATGTTCAATAAAATTAAATAAATTTTGTATACCTTAAAAGTAAGAGAATTTTAAGATTTAGAAAAGAGGCTCCTTTCTAACAGTATCCTTAACTTGAAAAAATATTATGTAGTTTCTAAACATCCCAATCATGCCAATCGTAAGATAAAAGGTTTTGCCCCCTTGGTTAATCTAGGTGAATAGTTTATCGGACAATGATCAATGATGTTTTGATTATCATAGCCAATTTTGACAATGTTCAAATTAATTTTCATTTTTTTTGTTTTGTTTCGATTTACTGATTGAAATGAATCCACATCAATTTTGATACGTGTTTGCGCACGTGCGAGAGGAGAGAGAGAGAAAGGAATTCTTGGAATGAGGATTGATGCACTGTAATGAATGATTCTTTTATATATTTTTTTATATAAAGAAGTTAGCATATGGATTGATGTCTTTTGCCTAAAGTTAGATAGTTACTTTTTTAATTCCAATGATGCAAAAACCTATGATTGATTTATTAAAAATTTACTATAGCACTAACATTGCTTAACTTTTCTAGAATCCGAGGTTGCTCCTCTTCTGTTCTTTCACAAAGAAGAGGTTCACTATACTTCTTTTAGCTTTTGAGTCAAACCATCAACAGCTACATTCTCATTCTAGTCTGGTGCACCTATCTAATTTTCTTACTAGATTCTTTTAAATTAACTTGATGTCGCCATTGATGTGATGTGAATTACTTAACAGCAATGTGATTGGGTTCAGTAGGTAAGTGTTTGAATTTTCCGCTTAATGTTGGGGTTTGAGTATTCATAGTTATTTGGTAGAGTTAAATTTATTATTCAGTGCTCAGAGTATATGAAGAGATCTTAGTTTTGGTCTCCACTCCAGGTAATTGTAATAGATCTACATATTATTATGTAGTGTTGAGAGACAGAGTTAGTGTTGATAGATATAAGAAATATTCTATTTGCGTATCTATTTTATAAAATTTAAATGAATGTTATTTAAATATAGAATTTTTAAATAGAATTATTTGGATACGTGGGAAGGACAGACAAACACAAAAACCTACACCCTTTCCCTAGAAAGGCCTCACCATGGTGTGGTTCCCATCATCTCTACACTTAATGTTAGTCTAACAATATAATAAACGAGATAATTAGCACAAATGTTGTAATGATAATGACAATAAATAATATATGTATACAAAAACAAGTGTAGAAAAAAGTAATTGTCAGACTTTGAGAGTCGCGTTGCCACTGTTTTAAAATTGTTTTCTTTCCCTCACGAACGTATAACCAGAATGGAGTTGTTCTAAGATAAAACTCAGATTCCTTATAACGTCTTTGATTTAGTGTTCACAATTATCACGAGACTTGAACTAAGAAACAAATCAAAGTTGTTCAAAACATCAATATAAAATACAGAGAACTCTCATAAAATCTTCCATCTCTCAAATCATCTATCTCTTTGGTATACCCAAATTGGATAGAGATGCAGTAACATATATAGAAGAAAAACTAATGGTATGGTTTTAATCCTCCTAAGAATAAAACATATAATGAATAGAATTATTATGTAATAAGCCTCCATGAATGATGAATTAAGATTTGTATTGATTTTGAAATAAAACTTCATAACCGATATATCAAATAAATTTATTTTTGTTAAAATATCTCATCATTTAAATCTTGTTTGTTATTTTTTATTTTAAAGTGGACTATTATATATGACTAAAATAACTTTCCAAAATTCTTTACCCATATGTGGTTTCTCTTGTAGCATATAAGTTCGTTGTTGTTGTTGTTGTTTTTTATGATGAGAACCACCAGAAACTCTTAAAACATTATTTTTAAAATTATCTTTAATGATATGATAAGAGATTGAGTCTTAAGTGGTTGATTTTTTAAAATGATTAATAAATGATGTGTAATAACCCACGTCATTGTTACTAAATTCAGGGATCATATTTTAGGAGTAACAAATTTTTTTTGTTTTTTGTTTTTTGTTTTTTTCTTTTGTTTTGAGATATGGTAGATCTTACAAATAGCATTTCTATTTGAAACTAAAGCAATTAATATTGTGACTTATAATTTCCATTAGTTAACTACGTGCAATGACAACATAAATTTTCACTCTGTTCATGCTTTTTTTCTTTTTTTCTTTTTGATAGATTGTAAGCACTTATTCATTACAATCAAGGTGGCCCTATTTCTAAAGCAACTTTAGCTTTTGTTATGATTAAAATGTGAACAAACAACAGTACTTCTCAAAATACAATCGCATGATTGAGTTTGGAGGGTATTTCTGTCCATTCATAATTAATTATCGGGTAAATTATCCACTAGTTCCCATATTTTTTCGTTTGTGTCATTTGAGTCTCTATACTTTCATTTGGTTCAATTTTGACTTTTAATTTTAGATTTTGTGTCAATTTAGTCCAATTGATAAATTCGTTAGGTTCTTTAACAAAAAGAAATCACTAAATTGGTTGAGTAAGTTACAAATTTGCCCTTAAAACATTACACATGCCACTTATGCGTGCATTTGTCATAAAAAATGCTAACAATTGAAATGAATTGGACTAATTTGAAACAAAATAAAAAATTGAAGGTCAAAATTGAATCAATTAAAATTACAAAAACTAAAATAATACAAAAATTAAACTATAAGGACTAACGGTATAATTCGTCCCTAATTATATGATAAAAATTAGACATTCCCAAAGTCTATATTGGGTGCGCATGGTCACAATTTGTATGATTTTCACATGGAGCTCATTTAAATAAATGGTATAGATCATATTTGCAGCAATGCAATGTGTCATGGTCCATAATGTGAGAACCCGAATATAAAAATTAAGTAAATAATTAAATAATAATATTACAATCTCAAATATTTTGGTGGTGAATTCTAAGGTGCAAATTAAATATTATTGGAGGATCTTTTAATTAATTTTAAACTTAAAATAAATTTATGGTGAAAGTCATTAATTGAGAAGCAAGATTTATTATTAAAAAAAAAATAGAGAAGACGGTGTGACTTGAACTCTAGACCACAAAATTAATAAGTTAGACTCTTACCATTTGAATTGCATGTAACTTATATATGTATTTTGTATATTTATCTATCTATTTGACCTAAGTGTGCCCACAACTAGTATAAAATAAAATAAACACAAACCCTAACTCTTGTTATAATTGTTTTCCACAACACTAGCAGCCCTAGCAGCCGTGGGTTTATGAAGAAAAGAGAGGGGTTTTTCAACTTCTCTTCTTTCTTTGTTCTTTATCCTAATAATATTGTTATTTAATTCACTGATGGAGAGATTGTAGGTGTATGTATTTTGTGTATATATATATGCTGTTAAGAAATCTGAGGAGTAAAATTGATGTATAAAGAATGAGTGTAATTCTTAGTTCAAAAAAATTCTGCACAGAATCGCAAACTTTAAAAATCAAGAAACCATATCAAACGGATGAATTTTAATCTGAAATTTTTACAGTAGATCAATTACATATTGAATTGCATATCTGAATTTTTTCATAATTTTTGGGAGTCGAAATCCATATAAATTGAGGTATTCAAATCTGTCCAGGAAACCAGTCCGAAATAGTAAATTCGGGAGTGTTGTTCTCTTTGGGTATAAATCCAAAAATTATCAAATTAGTGCCATTAGAACCGGTTACGAGTCCAGTTTCATACGTTTTTGGCCTTGCATTGATTGCTCATGTATATTAAGAGAACCGTCAATTTCTTTAAAGTGCTACAGAAAACAACCTGTTTGGATATAATAAATTGTAGATAATTATTTTGATAAGCAAATCAAGTGAAACCAATTGGGTTTGAAACTTAGGATATATTAGATTATATCTGGAGGTTATTGGAATTTTTTGAAATAGCGTGGAGTGGTTTTGTAATTTTTCAAAGTTAGCGAATAGATTGGGAAAACTTGTTTAAAACACTGTTTCATTAAAGTTATTTTTAGTTAAGTTTCGATCGGAATCTATGTCTTGGGTGATTTTAGACCTTGAAAAATATGAACTTAGGTAATATTTAAGAGTAACGTGTGAGTTGGGTTGAGCCGTGTTAGTGCGTTTTAGTTTGAGATTACTTAGTTCCTATTTTTTTTAGTATTTTAAATTAGTTGTGACGCGTAGTTTTATACTTGGTTCAGGCCACTAGTTGGACTTTTACACTCTATTTCGAGGATTATAATATTGCGTTTCAGGTGAGTAGTTTCATGCTACATATTTTTATAAATGTTCCCCTACCCTGAACTGTTGGAAAAATAAATTGTTGTTTCATGATTAAACTGTTTTGATAAATTATTTATATATCAATTGATCAAATTATTTCTGAAACATGTGTGAATTTGGCATACTGTAAACTATTTTTTTGGTCTCATGTTTATAATGATGAACTACATGTTTTGCGAAACTGATGTGTATTGATTATTGGGACATGTGTGTATTTAGTCCAGGGAAATTATTTCCACTGTGTATGGTGACTCTGGCCACTAGGGAACAGATCCGGGTTGGGCCGTGATGACTCTAGTGCTCAACGATTGTAAGGAAAGACCTTTAAAAACAACTAGGTGACCTTCAATCGGATCGTCTTTGAGAAAAGGCCAGGTGCCACCCTGAGGATGACTCTTAGTTCGGTATTGGATCCAACGGGCTTATAGCCTGAGAAATGGTGTGGCAGATTATTTGTTTTTATTGGTACCCAGAAAATATTGGTGTTCAGTTTATAATCTGTTTTAAGTGAAAAATGTCGTTTATCTCATGTTCTTGCGAGACATGAGTATTTTAAGTGTTGAATTGTGGAACTTCTTTTTGAAACAGATTGTATTTACCAAACTTATGTCAATCTAGTTTCTGTGATATATATTCTTATTTTTGGAATTGAACCCTGTTTTCAAAACTGTATTTATTATCCATGTTGCTACTCCACTGAGCTATCAGCTGACTTAGTTGTTACCATTTCCAGGTGTTAGAAGGACTCTAGAATGGACTCATGGCGTAGCGGGGACTCAATTGCATGGACCTCTAGGGCATTCCTTTAGTTTAGAGTGTTATGTCAAGTTTGTGCATATTTATATTTATTCTTATCGAAGTTCATTTAGGATTATTTTTTTTATGTGGGTTGTTTATATCCCATAAGTTTGGATGGTTTTTTATTACGGTTGATTTTGCCGTTTTTATAATTGTGACATGTCTGGATTGAGTTTTGGTTATTTATTATTGGACTATTGTTCAGTTGTTCAATGTGATTGGATTCGTGTTTAGGCTTACGTGTGCCTTGGGCTAAGTCCCTGTGGGCCACGGCCGGTCATGCCCGGATTTGGGGTGTGACACATAATTTCTTGGCAATGAGTTATATCTATCAAAGTTGTTAATACCATATCGGATTAGGTATTTTTTTTCTATTGGTATGATATCTACCGGTAATGATATGTCACTGAATACCATTTTGGATTTATCACGAAAATATTATATATTTATTAAAAATATTATTTAATAATACTGTTGGCGTCACATTTAAATCATCTAGTGTGAGGCCACATGTGGCAAGCAAAAAGTATTTAAATACCGAAGAGTCTCACCTTCGAAGGTGCCTACATGAGCTGCCAATGCAAGTGTTCAACCAACAAATGAAGAAGGAATTAATAAAGAGTAGTTGCTAGTAGTTACAAACGCACAAAGAAATGATTATGACCCCAAGAAGTCATAGGAAAGAAAAGATTATGGTGAAGAATAGCAGCCTAACTGCTTTGAAATCGCTAGGAGAAGGCTATAAATAGATAAAAGTAAATGCTGAAGAAGCCCCCAACTAAATCCAAACTCTACGTCTTTGTCAATTTCATTTATCTTTAAATATCGGTACTTTACTTTTATGCACTGCACTTACATTTCGTAGGAGTAGATTAGCCTTGTAATTCCAAAACCCGGTCGGTTTAAAAGTTTTCAAATTGCCCTTACTAAATGTAACATTTTGTAATTATTTATTCAATTAATCAATTGCAATTTCTACCTAGTCTCTACCTCCCATTCTATTACAAATTTGAGTTAAAGGTTTGGTTCATCTTTTCAACACAACACAGTAAAGTCCTCTTCATTAAGGCTAAGAAAACCTTAACGCAATTGCTTGATAAAAATTGATATTTATTATCTGTAAGGACTTTTCAAATTGTTACTAGAAATGCTTAAGACTTAAGCACTTGAAATGCTTCCCAATGACAAATCATTAAGACTTAAGCACTTGAAATGTTTCCTGATGACGAAAGGTATCATAATTTCTATCTTGGAGATACTTGAAGTTGTTAGAGTTGTTATATTGTCATTTTCATGCCAAAAATTGTTTTTTTGCCAAAATTACCGTTTGTTGGTTCATATTGAGGGGTTTATTGTCACCTAGAAAACTTGGAATATGGAAATTGTTACATCACACAAAATTGTATTCCTTTGAGTTAGCTTTTCAACACCACTTGATTTGCCTTAATCCGATGTCAGATGAGATATATATGCGCAAAATACGAAACGCTATCAAGGATGTATGCCCGCACATGTCTTGTGTGCGCACCTATCCTTGCAAAGGCAGTCACAGATGCATTTTCTTCTCGTGTGTGTGCACATTCATAATGCATCCGCATATGCTTTGTGCACTCGCACATCTGATCGATACACCTAGATGTTTGGGAGGAGCCACCAGTTAGCGATGAAGGAACCCTAGGGTGGTTTTTCTTGACCCCCAAGTCTCTATTTGCCTATAAATGTACCCCAATCCCCCTCCTTCCTTGGAGGGGGGTTGAACACTTAGCCAAGTTTTGAGCAATTTTTTAATGAAAACACTTGCCTCCCTTTCGCCCTCAATCCTAATTCTGAAAAACCTAAACCCTACAGAAGCTTTAACACAACAAAGTGTATCCGAGATTTGAAAATCAAAGTGAGGCTAGAACCTAAGGGAAGTTTTCAAGCAATCAAAACTTCTCTTTTCTCACCTTTTTCTTGCTTGTTTTTCGGTTTATTGCAAACCAGCAAGTAAGTCTTGTATTTCTTTTTAGTTTTAGTAACTTTAATCTCATATTTTTAGTATATAACCATAGTTAGGGTGTTATTATGGCATGATCATCATGTAAGTTAGCTATTTTGTTAGTTTTTTGCTTTATTTTGTAAGTTTTGTTTAATTTAATAAAACAACATGTTTAGGGCTAGATTAATCATGTAATCATCTTGCATGCAACCCAGTTTAAAGCATCATTGTATCATAGGTCTCATTATATATGTGTTTGTCGCTTTGCGTGCACTAAATCATATTAATAGTCATTAAATCGGGTTTAAGTATGCATTTTGTATGTCTAGATTGCATAATAGGATCATGTTTATTTTCTGTCTTTGCATGTAAGACACTTAAGCGGGTATCCAACCAAGTCTTTTCATCCTTCATAGCATATGTGTGTCCTTGGTTGTATTGTCTTTTCAATAATCCAAGTTAATTGCCTTTTTATGCAACATTATTTGTTTTGAATGTTTTTATGAGTATTATTTATTTTAGGTTGGGTTTATAAGGGTTGCAAATGAATTGAACTGTTTGTGAACAAACTCAAGCTCGGCTTGGTAAAAGCTAATTCGAACTTGGTTTGTTTATTTTATTTTATTTTTATTTTTTTTTTGTATTCATGCTCTTTAATAAACAAGCCCAAACATAGTACAACTCGGCTCGTAAGCTCGGCTCATTTAATATTTAATATTTATATATTAAATAATGTAAAAATATGTATAAAAAATAAGATAAATATGTTATTTATATATTTAAAAAAATATAAATGTAAATAATAGTTAACTATATATAGTACATTTATATAATAGTAGTGGTAGATATTAATATTTTGGTAAAATATTGATTTTTTTTAGTATGTTTATATGTATTGTATATATAATTGTATAATCATTGTTTTAATGGTAACTTCAATCTCATACATAAGTATGAATCTATAAATTTTTTGGCTCGTTAAGGCTCAACAAGCTCGAGTCAAGTTACGCTCAAGCTCGAGTCAAGCCTAAGCTAACTCGGCTGGAGCTTGGTTCATTAAAGAGCTCGAGCTCAAACTCATTAAAATTTTAATAAACAAGTTCAAACATACCAAAGCTCGGCTCGGCTCAGCTCGTTTGCAGCCCTAACCATGGATTGATAAAATCCACTTTTTTTTTTTTTTGGAAAATCATTATTCTTTTGAAAATATTGCTTTATTCCTTTAATCTAAAATAAACGATATTCATTTTATTTAAATCACATAGTTTTGGATTAGTTAAGGGTTTTAGGGCTTAAAATGAATTTGTATGAATAATTAACCACTAAAATCATAAAATAGAAAGTTAGTAGAGGTCAATCTTCGAATTGGGCAAAAGAAGGTGCTATCATTCAATGACCTTCCCCTTTTGTATCTAAGCTCCTGAACTAGGAAATTTCTTGATTGTGATGGACTAGTTCTAACTTAGTTTTCATTATTAAAGGTTTCTTAATTCTCCTTTAAAAATTAAGTGGCAACTCTTTATTAGTCAAAACGAGTTAGTATGAGAAACGTGTCTCAGACTTGAAAAATGCACGACGTCCACACACGGTGCCAAGGCGAAGAACATCTAGATGATGAAGATATTGAAATTCAAGAAGAGAGTTTTTTGCTTCAAACAGAAGCCATATCTGACCTTCCTTGTATTACTATCCTAGCTTTAGATAGCCACCAACAGGTAGAAGAAGATCCTCATTTAAGGATAAATACACCTACTCAACATATTGGCCATTCGCAATGCCAAACTTATGAACATGCACCTACTCAAGGCCAAGCACTTGGTCAGAGTAGTCGAAGCAGGAGTGAACCACTAATATTCACTTCTACGATGTCAAACGAGCAATGGAGTGGAATAAAATCCATAATGAGCAAAATAATGACTATGAACCTAAAAAATTAGTCTGATTCATTTAGTGCTTCATTTGTTCAAAGAATTCATAATAGGTTGGAAAATATAAGTCAAATAATAGGTCCTATTTTAAGTAATAGGAGCCATGTTCAAAAGTCAACCCAACCTAGGGTAGTTTCTAGTAGTAGTGATAATAGTGGTGCAAATGGACTAAGAAACGCACAATCATTCTACGAACCGGTTAAAACTCCAATTGGTGAAGGGCCTTACCAAAGAGTGTCTAATGTCTAAGAAACACATTTTGTGTATATAGAGCCTCATGTGTTACCTTCAAATACATCTGGTAATGCCACATATGGTCAGGCTCAAACACAGAATAGCACACGAATGGTGTCAAATCCAGTCTTTAAACCTACACTTAGGGGGTCGATGGAACCTTTTAGGCAACCACTTGTTCCACTTAGGGAAGAAGACATCATAGGATATGAGTAGGTACCAAATCCTACAGTATATCCTTTGGACCGAATGACTGCACCCTTGGTGCAAGCCATACTAAATGTGCAACCTCAAGCAACAAATCCATCAAAGATATGTGCCACACCAAGCCCAACAAGACAAATTGGTAACATGGTGCGAGAAGTGTGTGGTCCTATGGTTCGGGGGGTGCAAACACCAGTTTATAAAAAGCCATACTTTGATTGGATAGATAATCTACATGAGTTTCCAAGGGGATATAAGGCCCTAGATTTTACCTTGTTTAAGGGGAATGGCAATCAATCGATAGTAGAACACATTGCTAGGTTCACAGGGTAGTGCGGAGAAGAATCACGATTATATAAAGTTTCAATTGTTCCCTAGTTCATTAACTACCCCAGCATTTGCTTGGTATATCAATGTATTACCTGGTAGGGTTCAAACTTGGCCACAAATGGAGGAAATGTTTCATGCACAATTCTTCCAAATTGAGCCAGAGGTCACAACGGATGACTTAGCAAGGTTAGGCCAATGGCTAGAGGAAAAGGCCACTCAATTTATATCCAAATTCAAGAGGGCCAGAAGTAAGTGCACTACAACAAAATGCACCTTTGGCGACCAAAATTGGCGACTAAAAAAAATTTAGTCGCCAAAAGTTATGGAATTGGCGGCCAACATTTTTTCTAGTCGGCAAAAGTAAAATATTTAGCTACTAATTTTTTTTAGTCGGGGTATATTCATTATTGGCGACTCAAAAAAAAAATTAGTTGCTGAAAATGCCAGAATTGGCGACAAAAAAAAAAACTTAGTCACTGTATATTGACTTTTGGCTACTAAAATATTTAGTCGCCGAATGGAAAATAAAAAAATTATTTTTTCTCTTTGGCGACTAAAGTTTTAGTCGCCAAAAACTTACTTTCAGTTACAAAAAATTATTTTAGTCGCCAAAATAAAATTTTTTTTTTTTTTTATCTTTGGTAACCTATCTTCAGCGACTAAAATTTAGTCGGCAGATGTGTTCAAAATTTTATTGGGAAATATTTCATATTGGCACCTAAATTTTTTCCCAAATCTATTACTTCTTCACACGGTTCTTTCCCTCTCTTGCTCTCCCTCTGTCTCTCTCTCTCACACAGAGAATCAATCACCACCGCCCCTTATCTCAGCATCGCACACGACCAATTGGGAAGAACCCAATCGTTGATATCGAGAGTTTTGGGGTTTTGAGAGTTTTGTTGCCGAGAGAGATATTTGGGAAGAACCCAATCGTTGATATCGTTGGTGGTGGCGCTCAGCCGCCGGATGTTTCATTATCACCGAAGAATTCGCCGAAATTGTATGTGCCGCCGAGTCATTTGTTATCGCCACTGGGTCAAGAAATTTGATCCGAAGCGGCCGGGAATGGCGTACAGAGATTCATTCTTGCTCTTTGTTGTATGGCATTGTATCTATAGGTACGAGATTGATCATTTCTCATCATAATTATTACTTTTTTCTTTCTTTTTTTCTGAGTTTGTTTGTGTATTTTTGCAATTGATTATCATACGAGTAATTGAATTTGGGGCTACAAAATTAGCCTTTTTTTTTTCTTTTTTACTTTTCTAATGATGACATTCATTGTGTTGATTTTGAAATAATTTAGATGACATAGGACCAATTTTGCTTGTAGAATTGCATTTTGTTGTTGTAAAAAGATTGAATTTTGATCATTGTTATCAACTCAATTGTGGATTTTGAATAAGCATACATTTAGGGTTTCTTTCTAGTGCGTGTTCATTTTGATGTCTAATTGTAACAAAAAAAATTATATAATTCTAACATATAATAAAAAAAATTTAATTAGTTGTATGTATTTTATTTTAAGAATAATACTAGCAATTTGATATGAGTAAGTATAGTATATTTTTTGAAAGCTAATCAAATTCATTGGTTGTTGAAAAAGTCATTCAGACATTAAAATTTGAACTTCCTAGGTTATTAGTTAGTGTTTCTACAAGTCAGGATAGCAACCATAGAATATTGAGTTAAATAATAACTAAAAGCCCCTTTATTAGTTTATGAGTTGCACTATAGAGTTTTATGTGTACTTGACATGTTTGCTCGAGGCATGTCCAGTTAGTCATGTCAAACACATGTACCTTATCCAAGTGTTGCATGTCTAACATAACTACTTCATGCTTTTAGAGAAGTCCATGTAACATGTCTAGTAAATGTGACATGTTAGAGGAATTGAAGACTCTCACACATGCATGTGTGCGCATACAATACAACTATACACCTAACTTCAGCAAAAGATATAGAATGCTTGAATCCTCAACTTTATCATCCTAGAAGTCCAAAGCAAACCCTATCTTCTTCAAGAGAATGTCCATGATTTGCCAGCACGTAGCCTGATTCATTTTCTTCCATATAACAAAATTAAGAAATTAAGCCATTAATGGCTGTTTTAAAATCCCAGAGGCCTCATAATTCCACCACTACAACTACTGTTTTGTCTACTTGGCAGTAATTCTGTAATCCAAATATAATTCCAAACTCTGAAAATAAGCCCAGTGAGTTCTAGTAATCATTAATCAAATTGTCAAAGTTCTTCAACCAATCATAGAAATAGAAAGAGTTCCATCTAGTTGAGTTCAACAAAGTAATAAAATATGCGTAACAAAGTAACGACTTGAAAAGAAGAGACAGCAAGACAATTCCATTATGAATAAATTACAGGAAGTGATAGTTGTAGACACTCCATTTTTGACCGACCTTAAGACTCAGACGTCACCAGTTGAGCGCTCGGTGATATTGCATATCGTGCTCATTCAGAAGTTTCAGAGTCCCAGCTGCGAGCTTTGCCTCCAGACTTCCGGACTCTTTCGTGCCTTACCTCGGTTTGCGAACCAGGCTTCATTTTCTCTATTTTCTCTTCCCGAAGGGAGGGAAAGGTCTCATAGATCATCTCTCAGTGGCCGTAGGCTACGTTTTGTGGTCATAGGACATTTTTCCTGTTTGGAGCCCGGTTTCCGATTTTTCGGAGCCGACGGCCGTGTGCCTCGGTTCGGGACCGCTTAACCACCCCGTTTGCTCCGGTTTTTGGCATACACCTTATTTTCTCCCTTTTGAGGAACACTGTGGCCCGAGAGACCAACTTCATGGTCGAACGCCACCTCCGGTGCTTAACAGCCCATTTTTGGGGCCCCGGGCCGCGCGTTTCGGTCCCCCGAACCTCCGTTTTGCATCCGTTTTGGTTCATTTTTGGTGGATACCTAATTTTTATAGTTAGGAAGCTTGTAGGAGGGTGGGAGGCCAGTAATTGTTCCGAAAAGCCAGCTTTATTCCTTCATCGCCCTCCGACGCCCATTTTCCTCACTTAAAAGCCAATGTTGACCACCCTGGGGCCACTTTCTTGAACCCTAAACCCCATATTTGTGTTGTACACACTTGGGAGGCCACCAATAGTTGGTGGCCGACCAGTAATTGTTCCTGACCCTTTTGACCCCCTCTAAAAAATGGTCTTTTCTCTCTCCTGGTTCACTTTTTCTGGGTTTCAACCACATAGTTGTGTTGTGCACACATGGGAGGCCACCTTTCTGGGTAGGCTGACTAGTAATTATGATTGACCCTTTTGACCCCTGGTCGGCCGACCAGGGGAGGTGGCCTGTCGGCCACCTGATCCTTCTGAACCTGGTCGTCCAGAATCCCCTCACCTGGTTCCTTCTAGCCGTGTATTTTGTTTTCCCCCAGACCCTGTATCTGGGGGGGTGCCCTTTTGGGGGGAAATTTGAATTTGTTTTCCCTCATTTTTCTCCTCTCCTTTGCCTATATAACCAGCACCCCCAGCTGCATTTTAAAAGGTTAGAAAAATCCATTGGAGCTCTTGCATTGAAGCCTCCCTCTCTCTCTACTCCAAGCCTCAAAATACCCTTGCTCCTACACCATTTCTACACCAACTCATAGCCTATCAACCCACACTCCACTTCCAGCAACTTGAGGCTGTTTTTCAGAGTTTAGGAGCACCTTTCCTTGGTCCAAAAGCTGCTGAAGTTTGGTTCTACAAGGGTGAGTCATTTTCTTCCCTTTTCTAGTCTTTTTTTTCTTTGTATCTAAGCCATACTTGCTTGCATTTTTGGGCTCCAAGACAAACTTTAAATAGTCATATTTTGATCCCCTTTTCATGTTTGATTAAGGGTCTTTCTCTGTTTAAGGCCAGCAGCTATCACTTGCCTCTCTAACTCTCTTTTAGGCCTTATTTTTGCATAATATTTTAGGCCTATTTGTGAGTTGTTTTGGACTTTTCCATAAACTGTAAAATAACTTATTTTGAGCCCCTCTTAAACATTGTTGAAGGTCTATCCTCTGTTTGAGGTCTCCTTCTATCACTTGCTTCTTTATCTCTCTTTTTGGCCAATTTTTGCATAGTATTTTAGGCCTATTTATGAGCTGTTTTGGATTTTTCCATAAACTGTAAAATAACTTGTTTTGAGCCCCTCTTAAACATTGTTGAAGGGCTATCCTCTATTTGAGACCTCCTTCTATCACTTGCTTCTTTATCTCTCTTTTAGGCCAATTTTTGCATAGTATCTTAGGCCTATTTGTGAGTTGTTTTGGACTTTTCCATAAACTGTAAAATATCTTTTTTTGATCCCCTCTTCAAAATTTTTTAAGGTCTCTCCTCTGTTTGAGAACAGAAGCTGCCACTTGTCTCTTTACCCCTCTTTTAGGCCTTTTCTTGCATGATAGTTTGGCCTTATTTGTGATTATTTTAGTGGCTTGATGTAAACTGTAAAGTGCCCTGTTTTGAGCCCCTATTCAACTTTGTTGAAGGGATGTTTTCCATTTGGGACCAGCTTCTGTCCCTTTGTGTTTAATCTCTCTTTTGTGGCCATTTTTGCATGATAGATTAGCCCTATTTGCATTCATTTTTGGGACTTGCTATAAACTGGAAATATGCATGTTTTGGGACTGTCTTGCATCTGTATTCATGCTTCATGATCAAATAATGCATGCTTTGTATAGCTATAAGTCATTCCATGCGCCTAGTTTCGAATTTCGGGGTTCATTCCATGCATCGGGTGCCATGTTTCCATGTTTCGAGACTGTTTTGTATCACATTTCAGTGCTGAAACTTGCATGTTCGTATGCCATATTTCGTGCCTTGCCATGCCTTGTTAGAGTGGCATTTGTGCCTTAGGATCGGTCCTCGGTTTGCGTGCACGTGTGCACGCATTTCGAGTGTCTCATTTTCATCTCATGGCTACTGATGTGAGTGTGGCTGAGGTCCACTCATGTTGGTGTAAGCCCATCATGCATTGTGTATGCCATTTCATTTTATAGCATTGTGTATGTTAGGTTGTATGTTAGAGCATTGTGTATGCCATGTTAAATCGCGCATTGTGTATGCCATTTCATAGCGTTGTGTATGTTAGGTTGCATGTTAGGATTGCATTCATGCATGTCATGCATATTGCATTGTGTTTGGGATAGGAGTTAGCCCGAGCACGGGAAACGAGGGACGTTTCGTACTTTGAGTGACGGAACGTGTCTCAATTCCCAGTCACCGACACTCCGGATTATCCATGATGGAGTTTAGGTCTTGTTGTGTTTATATGTGCATTCATTTCATATTGAGTCGTGCAATTCGACTCCTCGGCCATCATGCATCGATATGCGTGATTGGTGGTACGAGGATTGAGGACTACACTCCCCGAAGAGTAGTCATGCATACATATGTGAAAATACTTTGCCATGCCCCTTTGTTGCTCTCTGTTGTAGCAAATCAGAAATCAGCAGCCTTCCGGAGCTTGGCACGCATCCCAAGAACAATTGCAAACAGAGCCAAACCGGGGCATCGCGAAGGATTCTCCGCACAAGGCAACCCGAGCATGCATCATTCATCATCCGGAGCAGATTTGAGGCAGTCCCTGGCTTGCATGCCAATTTATTGCTTTCCTAATTTAATTTGTTAATTAATTAGGGTTTTGTACATATTTGGACTGTAATTATTCATTTGGGACTGTATATTATTTATTCGAACCCTCCGAACGAGGGCACAACTGTAATAAGTGTGCGTGTGTGTGATGTATGTCTTCCAACCCCACGTCTTTCTCCCTTTTATTTACCATCAAGTGTAGGTTAGATTAGGGCACGTTTCAATTAGCATACAGCCCTCCTTTTTCCTCCACTCCTTTGCCTATATAACCAGCACCCCCAACTTCTTTTTAGAAGGTTAGAAAAATCCATTGGAGCTCTTGCAGTGAAGCCTCCCTCTCTCTCTACTCCAAGCCTCAAAATACCCTTGCTCC
>NW_021026980.1:525801-564812 GCF_004153795.1 Camellia sinensis
TCCTGCGACTAAAGTTTTAGTTGCCAAAAACTTACTTTCACGACAAAAAAAAAAAATTAGTCGCCGTATATTGAGTTTTGGCTACTAAAATATTAGCCACTGAATGAAAAATTATATATATATATATATATATATTTTATCTTGGTAACCTATCTTCAGCGACTAAATTTAGTCGGCAGATGTGTTCAAAATTTTATTGGGAAATATTTCATATTGCACCTAAATTTTTTCCCAAATCTTACTTCTTCACACGGTTCTTTCCCTCTCTTGCTCTCCCTCTGTCTCTCTCTCTCACACAGAGAATCAATCACCACCGCCCCTTATCTCAGCATCGCACACGACCAATTGGGAAGAACCCAATCGTTGATATCGAGAGTTTTGGGGTTTTGAAGAGTTTGTTGCCGAGAAGAGATATTTGGAAGAACCCAATCGTTGATATCGTTGTGGTGGCGCTCAGCGCCGGATTGTTTCATTATCGCCGAAGAATCGCCGAAATTGTATGTGCCGCCGAGTCATTTGTTATCGCCACGGGTCAAGAAATTTGATCCGAAGCGGCCGGGAATGGCTACAGAGATTCATTCTTGCTCTTTGTTGTATGGCATTGATCTATAGGTAGAGATTGATCATTTCTCATCATAATTATTACTTTTTTCTTTCTTTTTTTCTGAGTTTGTTTTGTGTATTTTTGCAATTGATTATCATACGAGTAATTGAATTTGGGGCTACAAAATTAGCCTTTTTTTTTTCTTTTTTTACTTTTCTAATGATGACATTCATTGTGTTGATTTTGAAATAATTTAGATGACATAGGACCAATTTTGCTTGTAGAATTGCATTTTGTTGTTGTAAAAAGATTGAATTTTGATCATTGTTATCAACTCAATTGTGGATTTTGAATAAGCATAATTTAGGGGTTCTTTCTAGTGCGTGTTCATTTTGATGTCTAATGTAACAAAAAAATTATATAATTCTAACATATAATAAAAAAAATTTAATTAGTTGTATGTATTTTATTTTAAGAATAATACTAGCAATTTGATATGAGTAAGTATAGTATATTTTTGAAAGCTAATCAAATTCATTGGTTGTGAAAAAGTCATTCAGACATTAAAATTTGAACTTCCTAGGTTATTAGTTAGTGTTTCTACAAGTCAGGATAGCAACCATAGAATATTGAGTTAAATAATAACTAAAAGCCCTTTATTAGTTATGAGTTGCACTATAGAGTTTTATGTGTACTTGACATGTTTGCTCGAGGCATGTCCAGTTAGTCATGTCAAACACATGTACCTTATCCAAGTGTTGCATGTCTAACATAACTATTCATGCTTTTAGAGAAGTCATGTAACATGTCTAGTAAATGTGACATGTTAGAGGAATTGAAGACTCTCACACATGCATGTGTGCGCATACAATACAACTATACACCTAACTTCAGCAAAAGATATAGAATGCTTGAATCCTCAACTTTATCATCCTAGAAGTCCAAAGCAAACCCTATCTTCTTCAAGAGAATGTCCATGATTTGCCAGCACGTAGCCTGATTCATTTTCTTCCATATAACAAAATTAAGAAATAAGCCATTAATGGCTGTTTTAAAATCCCAGAGGCCTCATAATTCCACCACTACAACTACTGTTTTGTCTACTTGGCAGTAATTCTGTAATCCAAATATAATTCCAAACTCTGAAAATAAGCCCAGTGAGTTCTAGTAATCATTAATCAAATTGTCAAAGTTCTTCAACCAATCATAGAAATAGAAAGAGTTCCATCTAGTTGAGTTCAACAAAGTAATAAAATATGCGTAACAAAGTAACGACTTGAAAAGAAGAGACAGCAAGACAATTCCATTATGAATAAATTACGGAAGTGATAGTTGTAGACACTCCATTTTTTGACCGACCTTAAGACTCAGACGTCACCAGTTGAGCCTCGGTGATATTGCATATCGTGCTCATTCAGAAGTTTCAGAGTCCCGCTGCGAGCTTTGCCTCCAGACTTCCGGACTCTTTCGTGCCTTCCTCGGTTTGCGAACCAGGCTTCATTTTCTCTTTTTCTCTTCCCGAAGGGAGGAAAGGTCTCATAGATCATCTCTCAGTGGCCGTAGGCTACGTTTTGTGGTCATAGCATTTTTCCTGTTTGGAGCCTGGTTTCCGATTTTTCGGAGCCGACGGCCGTGTGCCTCGGTTCGGACCGCTTAACCACCTCCGTTTGCTCCGGTTTTTGGCATACACCTTATTTTCTCCCTTTTGAGGAACACTGTGGCCCGAGAGACCAACTTCATGGTCGAACGCCACCTCCGGTGCTTAACAGCCCATTTTTGGGCCCCGGCCGCGCGTTTCGGTCCCCGAACCTCCTTTTGCATCCGTTTTGGTTCATTTTTGGTGGAGACCTTATTTTATAGTTAGGAAGCTTGTAGGAGGGTGGGAGGCCAGAATTGTTCCGAAAAGCCAGCTTTATTCCTTCATCGCCCTCCGACGCCCATTTTCCTCACTTAAAAGCCAATGTTGACACCCTGGGGCCACTTTCTTGAACCCTAACCCCATATTTGTGTTGTACACACTTGGGAGGCCACCAATAGTTGGTGGCCGACCAGTAATTGTTCCTGACCCTTTTGACCCCCTCTAAAAAATGGTCTTTTCTCTTCTCCTGGTTCACTTTCTGGGTTTCAACCACATAGTTGTGTTGTGCACACATGGAGGCCACCTTTCTGGGTAGGCGACTAGTAATTATGATTGACCCTTTTGACCCCTCGGCCGACCAGGGGAGGTGGCCGCGGCCACCTGATCCTTCTGAACCTGGTCGGCCAGAATCCCCTCACCTGGTTCCTTCTAGCCGTGTATTTTGTTTTCCCCCAGACCCTGTATCTGGGGGGTGCCTTTTGGGGGAAATTTGAATTTGTTTTCCCTCATTTTTCTCCTCTCCTTGCCTATATAACCAGCACCCCCAGCTGCATTTTAAAAGGTTAGAAAAATCCATTGGAGCTCTTGCATTGAAGCCTCCCTCTCTCTACTCCAAGCCTCAAAATACCCTTGCTCCTACACCATTTCTACACCAACTCTATAGCCTATCAACCCACACTCCACTTCCAGCAACTTGAGGCTGTTTTTAGAGTTTAGGAGCACCTTTCCTTGGTCCAAAAGCTGCTGAAGTTTGGTTTACAAGGGTGAGTCATTTTCTTCCCTTTTCTAGTCTTTTTTTGCTTTGTATCTAAGCCATACTTGCTTGCATTTTTGGGCTCCAAGCAAACTTTAAATAGTCATTTTTTGACCCTTTTCATGTTTGATTAAGGGTCTTTCTCTGTTTAAGCCAGCAGCTACACTTGCCTCTCTAACTCTCTTTTAGGCCTTATTTTTGCATAATATTTTAGGCCTATTGTGAGTTGTTTTTGGACTTTTCCATAAACTGTAAAATAACTTATTTTGAGCCCTCTTAAACATTGTTGAAGGTCTATCCTCTGTTTGAGGTCTCCTTCTATCACTTGCTTCTTTATCTCTCTTTTTGGCCAATTTTTGCATAGTATTTTAGCCTATTTATGAGCTGTTTTGGATTTTTTCATAAACTGAAAATAACTTTTTTGAGCCCCTCTTAAACATTGTTGAAGGGCTATCCTCTATTTGAGACCTCCTTCTATCACTTGCTTCTTTATCTCTCTTTTTAGGCCAATTTTTGCATAGTATCTTAGGCCTATTTGTGAGTTGTTTTGGACTTTTCCATAAACTGTAAAATATCTTTTTTTTGATCCCCTCTTCAAATTTTTTAAGGTCTCTCCTCTGTTTGAGAACAGAAGCTGCCACTTGTCTCTTTACCCCTCTTTTAGGCCTTTTCTTGCATGATAGTTTGGCCTTATTTGTGATTATTTTAGTGGCTTGATGTAAACTGTAAAGTGCCCTGTTTTGAGCCCATTCAACTTTGTTGAAGGGATGTTTTCCATTTGGACCAGCTTCTGTCCCTTTGTGTTTAATCTCTCTTTTGGGCCATTTTTGCATGATAGATTAGCCCTATTTGCATTCATTTTTGGGACTTGCTATAAACTGGAAATATGCATGTTTTGGGACTGTCTTGCATCTGTATTCATGCTTCATGATCAAATAATGCATGCTTTGTATAGCTTAAGTCATTCCATGCGCCTAGTTTCGAATTTCGGGTTCATTCCATGCATCGGGTGCCATGTTTCCATGTTTCGAGACTGTTTTGTATCACATTTCAGTGCTGAAACTATGTTCGTATTCCATATTTCGTGCCTTGCCATGCCTTGTTAGAGTGGCATTTGTGCCTTAGGATCGGTCCTCGGTTTGCGTGCACGTGTGCACGCATTTCGAGTGTCTCATTTTCATCTCATGGCTACTGATGTGAGTGTGCTGAGGTCCACTCATGTTGGTGTAAGCCCATCGTGCATTGTGTATGCCATTCATTTATAGCATTGTGTATGTTAGGTTGTATGTTAGAGCATTGGATGATGTTATGCGCATGGTATCATTTCATAGCGTGTTGTATGTTAGGTTGCATGTTAGGATTGCATTCATGCATGTCATGCATATTGCATTGTGTTTGGATAGGAGTTAGCCCGAGCACGGGAAACGAGGGACGTTTCGTACTTTGAGTGACGGAACGTGTCTCAATTCCAGTCACCGACACTTCGGATTATCCATGATGGGGTTTAGGTTTTGTTGTGTTTATATGTGCATTCATTTCATATTGATCGTGCAATTCGACTCCTCGGCCATCATGCATCGATATGCGTGATTGGTGGTACGAGGATTGAGGACTACACTCCCCGAAGAGTAGTCATGCATACATATGTGAAAATACTTTGCCATGCCCCTTTGTTGCTCTCTGTTGTAGCAAATCAGAAATCAGCAGCCTTCCGGAGCTTGGCACGCATCCAAGAACAATTGCAAACAGAGCCAAACCGGGGCATCGCGAAGGATTCTCCGCACAAGGCAACCCGAGCATGCATCATTCATCATCCGGAGCAGATTTGAGGCAGTCCCTGCTTGCATGCCAATTTATTGCTTTCCTAATTTAATTTGTTAATTAATTAGGATTTTTGTACATATTTGGACTGTAATTATTCATTTGGACGGTATTATTTATTCGGACCCTCCGCGCGAGGGCACAACTGTAATAAGTGTGCGTGTGTGTGATGCATGACTTCCAACCCACGTCTTCTCCCTTTTATTTACCCGCTTATGATGGTTAGATTAGGGCATGTTTTAATTAGCATACAGTATGATAGCATGTTTGCATTCATTCATCTGTTTTGCATGCACCGGGCTCGGCCATCATACTAACTGCATTGTATTTTTAATTCCAAGTTGAATACATGCTAGTTGTAGCATTTCATATGCCATGTTTAGAATAGCCGAGCCTGCTATAGTTGCATTTTTGCATGTGTTGCATTAGGCATTTCTTATAGTTAGGATCATGCATGGATTTCTAATTAGCTTCTGTTTTGGCTTGGAGTACTCGGTAAGTTTTTGCTTTAGCATCCTTGCATGCGTGTGAGTGACTGCCATGAATAGCATGCTTACCATGAGGCTATATGCTTATGTGATATAACTGCCTGAGTGCTGTGGGTGAAGGTTGGGTTATTTGGATTGGAACAATTCATCAAATGTGTGTTTTAAGCCCACTAGATAGTGGCAAAATCATGTTTTTCTAAAGCCCCACCCGAGGGTGGCAAATCCACGTCTTAGCCTACTTGCGGGTAGCACCATCAAACCATTTTCAAACAAACAAACATGAAATGTTTTGTTCCAATTCAGGCGATCCAGTCTATACTTGTATGCTGTGCGCATCACATAGTAATCTAGGCTAATAACCGGAATAAGAACTCATAATGTTTTCAAAAATAGATATCATGGTTAGTAGAGGCCGATCTTTGATCGGGCGAGCGGGGGTGCTCACGAAGTGACCTTCCCCAATCGTACCCAAGTTCCCGAGCCGAGGCAACTTTGGTGATGACGGACACGTGGCCTTAGGCAAACGAGTCAGGGTTTCCTAATATTTTCCAAAATAAAACATTTAGGTGGCGACTCTGTATCTGGCAAAGCAGTCCATGTTTGGCACTTCTTTCAAAATCTGTTTTCTCAAAACGATTTGCCGGATTTGGACTCTTTGGTTTAGATTTAGAACCGTGACAATTTTAGAGTCCTGAACTGTAGTGACCCCAATGAACAGAATGGGACTCACCCTCCCGGGGCGTTCGGGGACGTCTACAATAGTATAGAGTGATGAATCCCATCACCCCTATAAGTCTCAAGAAGAAAGAGGAATGCTGATTGTTGTGAGACTAGGTGCATGCAGATTGTTACAATGTTACTTAAGATTAATAGTGCTAAAAGAATTTTAAAAATAGGATTTGCTACTTGGAAGATGAAGATAAAACAAAGTGAATAGAGTTTGGCGCCCCAGCTTATAGACCAGACGCTAGCATTTCCCCTCAATATTATAAGCACCACTATGGCCCCCTAAGCTGTTCCTAATAGGCATATCCAAGTAGTGAGGGAGAGCTCAGTGGGATATGTCTTTAGCGTGATTGCCTAGAGCAACAGAAACAAATATAATTATGGTCTCAGATAAAATTTGACTCCGTTCAATTTGGATGATGACACCATACAGTTTCAAACTTGCACCTCACCTGCACACATGCATGTATGTGTACTCAAATTGTCAGTTAATGTAGAATGAAACATCAAACGCTTTGTCCCCATAGGCAAAGCCTTATTCATATCAATTACAATAGATCTACTATGTGTGCTCAAATTATCAGTTAAGGTGATTGGCTTGTTTAAACTGAAAAATTTAATTTATATATATATATATATATATGAATGAACAAAGAACAATCTAGGGGTGATCTGGTCATTTGGACATTCCATTTCATTCTATGCAGTATTATCTATTGAATATCATGTTCTAGCTCTTCCTTCCCGTCTCTCTCGATTTGGTTATTGAAATTGTAAGCAAGAAACTACAAGTTTAAGCAAGAAGTTGGCTGATCTATTGCTTATTTGTGTTGTATGTGTGTGTATATATGTATAAAAAGGATCTAGCTACTTTTTCTAAGTAATCTTGTTGTATCCATCAATTTCTGAGGATAAAATTAGTTTCATTTTGCCATTTCTAATGAGAATGTGAACATGTGGAATTCTAGATGGTTTTTTGAGCATGTACTAGCTACAGGGTAATCCTACTGTTTCTGCAGTAAGTTTCCTGAACATTCTTTAAGATTATTGGTCTTTTTTAATTCTCCATGATTGCAATTCAGAAAATTTGGATAATCACTGTGGCATTTAAATTGAACATATTACAAGGGCAAATGGCCATATCGGACTTTTGTACCCAACCAAAATAGCAAGGACTAAAATGTTCTGAAGTTAAATGAACAACACTCTGTATTTTGAGTTTTTTCCTCTCCAAATCCCTTTAATGGCTCTCATCTTCAAATCTTGTGCATGTAGAAACAGAGAATCCACAATGGCATGGATCACACTCTGACCTAATGACACTCAAATTCTTAGTAAGCTAGATCAATTTGGTTATTTTGCCCACCCACCCACCCGTTCTTTATGTATATACATATACATATATGCATATGTACTCCAAAAAATCAATTCCACACCCAAGTTAGAGAAAATTATCAAGAATTTTGGTCGCGAATTACTTTTGCCGACCCTCAATTGGCGACCAAAGTAGCGACCAAAAAAATTGGTCGCGGATAACTTTTGCCGACCAAAAATGGACTTTTAGCGACCAATTTTTTGGTCGGCAAAAGTGTTAATTCTTGTAGTGTTTGTCACAAAACTTCATTCTATATATCTTTAATTTTTCGTGTTGGTTTTGCATAATTTTTCGTGTTAGTTTTCTATCTTTACAAAATATTTAAAATGTTGTCAGTAATTTATAACTTAAATATTTATGCTCAAGTAGCTAAAAAAACTATCTTAATTTGAAATGTTCAATGCCCTCTTAACCTTGATCAATGCCCTATCTTTTTTGATAAATCTGATCAATGTCCAATCTTAAGTTAGATCGACATTATAAATCACTTTGCCATATACTGCATGCAGATTTTCTGCAATCATTTTAAGTCCAGCCTTTTTTTATTTCCAGTATAGATTATGGTAATTTAGAATGCAAAGATCAAGTGCTCATTATCTCTTGACCTTATTATTTATGCTTACTGTAATTTGGTTATCTTGTCAGGTGTAGATATTGGGGCAGAAAATACCTCAAACTTCATCTATAATTATGCAATTAGCATGCCAAATCTAGTGATGAGGAACCTCTCATGAATGCTGTTGGTAATGTTCTTGAGGCCTCAATTTTATGAGGCACTTCTGCTCTAGAAGCAGCTTGCTCCTTCCATTTTTAAGTGTACAAGTCATATGTAATTCTTGTAATGAAAGGAAAAAAAATTTAGACAACTTTCTCAACCAAAAAATTAAAATTGGGTTGTTCTGAACATATTTAAGAGTAGGATAGGACTTGGCATAGCGGTATGGTTGCACTATTGTGATTTGGGTATTATGGGTTATTCTTTGAACATTTCTATAGGTTCTAAAATTGTCAAAATTGATGATCAATAGTGATTACTAATATTGTTGTGATTAACTGAAGGTATAAATTAATAAACTTGACATTGGTCATCTACGTATTTTTCACCTCATGTTTTCAAGGTGTTGGAAGTGGTTCGTTTTGCTGTTGTCATTCTACAGATTGCTTTCAGATAACTTACACATGTAATCATTTTAATGTAGATTCACATGGCTCTTGATATAGTTGATCAGGTTTAACCTTATCAATAGAAACATTTCAATTCCATATTACATGCATGTGGGGAGGGTTGTGACTACAACTTGGTACTAACATCACTAGTTTTTAATTTCTCACTTTTCTAAATCTGATTCTGTTTCTCTCAGATCTATCAGCTACCAACTCCTTTTCTCTTTCCATTATTGTACCCTTTTGGTTGTTCTATTTCAGTTCAAAACATGAGTAAAGAAAAGTTCTTGAAGATCCAGGTACTCTTTTATAAATGATATATATACTTACATACATATATGTATATATATATAGGCATTCCCACCCTATTACGTTGTTTTCTTGAAATGCTTTGTTTGTTTTAATGGAAGTTTAATTGTGTCCTCTTTAATATGCCAGACCAAAATTACGATGTTCAGATCATCCTGATCATCCTGATTTTCCAACCATCATTCCAGATCATCCTGATAATTGAAATTAAATCATTTCTGATTTTCCAGCAGTGAGCTGTTCACTGCAACCAAAAAGATGGTTGGCAATGTTCATATATATATAGATATACATCTTGGAAGTTGTTTAGTGATCTGGGCACAAACCACTATTCTGGTGTGGTTTAATACACATACAAACAAATTGGGGGTTTAATGCCACATATTTAGCTTCGAAAGGAATATCTCTGCTTTCCAAATTTTATATATGGTTTATTTACTTTTTTTGTTTTAAAAATGACATTAATTGTTACTTGCGTGGACAAAGGAAATATTACTTGTGTGGATTTGGCATAGGCCCACAACCCTCTTCCATATCTGATACTGCGGCACGAGCTTCATTTTGGTTCTTCAGCTTCAATGGGTATTTGAGGTACTTCTCCAATTCTTCAATTCTCCAATTCTTTAAATTAATTGTGAATAGAGTAGTTTAATGGTTGTCAATAATCCTTTGGTCATAGTTGTATATATCCATTTAGATTTAACTAACAGACTCCATGTATTAGTTTGAATACATCATGGTTAATGTAAAAGAAATCAAATAAACTGCTAATGTTTTTTGCTGCAAATAATATCAGAGCTTTCTTGGTGGAAAAATGTATGAATGATACTCTCATAAGTTTGTGGAAGAGAAACAAAATGTGTAAGAATATTATTCTCAATACACAGGAGCTGCTATTACACATCACTTTGAACCAATTGCCTCCAATCTCATTAAAACCAAAGAAATTGTCTATTTTTCTTTTTCTTTAAAGGTCTAGAATTGTATATTCTTTTATTGCATCTTTCATATCCTGCTTGAGTGGAAAGTAATGTTATGAACTACTCCATATATGTGTGGTTAATTTATTTATTTTTCTTAAAGAAAAGCCAAAAATCTTGATTTCTTTTTTGTTTTCATTGATCAGTTTGACAAATCTTAGAAACATGTGTCCTGTTTGTAAATTTTAAGAAACATATGAACCTTAGATAAATATAACTATAGACACCCCATTTTTGACTGACCTTAAGACTCAAACGTCATCGTCTGCGCACTCGGTGATTGTGCATGTTTGTGCTTTTTTTGAGTTTTCGGAGCCTTCGGCTGAGCGCCTTGTCTTGGGACCTCTTAACTTTCTCCTCTTGGCCTGGTTTTTGGACCATGCCTTGCTGCCTTTGTCTAAAGGGAAACAGAGGCCTGTAGGCCACTTTTTGTAGCTACAGACCACATTTCCCTCTGGTAGACCACCTTTTTGTGTCCGTAGACTAGTTTTCGGGGTTTCCGGCAGCGCGCCTTGTCCCGCGGACTCTTGTCTTTCTTCCTCTTGGTTTGTTTTTGAACCAAACCTTGTTTTCCTTTGCTTGAAGGGAGGAACAGGGGGTGTATACCAGTTTCTCCCCCTGTAGACCACTTTTCTTCCCTGCCAGCCAGTTTTCTGGTCGATCAGCTAGGGTGGGTGGTTTGTGGACCACCTAAAGTGGTCGGCAGCCATGCCACCATCTTCCTCTCTTTGTGCAGACCACCTACCTCCCCCCTTGCCGACCAGTTGTTCTCCTTGTAGACCACTTTTTCTGGTCGTTCGACTAATGGGAGTGGTTAGTCGACCACTTCAACTGGTTGGCACTTTTTCTGCATTTTCTGCAGATATTTTCCATGCCAGTTGTGCCAGCTGTTGAGCACAGAAAGCATCCTCCATACATGTGTATGGAGGGATTGCTTGGAACCTCTAGCTCGTCAAACAAGCTTGGAGCATGGTTTTCTATAAAAGGGAGCCTCCTCCCTTTTGTCTCAGGTTGAGAAATTTGTTTAAAGCTATAGATATATCCCTCTATCTCTATATTTCTTTTTCTCTCTATATTTGTGCTCAAAAGTGCCATTTCTTCACACTTTTGCACACAAACACCTAGTGAAACACCTTTGCTTTGGAGCTGAGGCAACTTGAAGCTGGTTTTGATGTTTTTGGATTGTTTTTGGTCCAAAAAAGTTGCCAGAGTTACTGCTTTGTCCTTGTTCTTCAAGGGTGAGTCACTAGTCTCTTAAAGCTTTGTTTTTGATTAAGTCTTTGGCCCTATTTGCATAATGTTTTAGGCCTAACTTTCAACTGCAAAAAGTTTTGATTTTAAGTAGCCTCTGTTTGGCAAGTTGGTTCTTGGGCTTTTTTAGCTATTTTAGCCACAAAAGACAAAATAGGCTATTTTAGCCATAACAAACAAAACATCACATCCAACCCATAATCATTACATTCTTCTCTCACAAAAAAACTCAAAAAAGCTAAAAAGCCAAAAACCCCTTCCCAAACCGAGCTTTTAAGCCCAGGCTAAAATAGCCAAAAAAGCCAAAAAGCCAAAAAGCCAACCCACTTCCCAAACGGAGGCTTAAAGTGTTTGTTTAAGGCCTCTTTGGTGTTGGGGGTGGTCTATCCCCTTTGCATGCCTTATTTGCTAGGCTTTTGAGCCATCCCTTGAAGATTTTGTTTTAGCCTTCTCTTGGCCTTTTAGCCACTGAAAGCTAGTGGATTTTCAGTGGTAGAAAGTGTGTTTTGAGGCCCCAAATAGGAGGGGGTCATCCCCTCTCCTTGTGTCTTGGTTGCTTGTGTTAATGGCCTCATGTTTGAGCATGTTTGTTTAGCATGTGTTGGTTTGTTCTTAGCTTATTTTTGGCCTTATTTCAACATGGCATACCTCTATTTTGGCTTAGTTTAGGCCACCTTTGCATGCTTTATACACTTGTAGTGTAATCCTTGCAAACTAGCCTTGTATGCTTAAGATTTTAGCTCACCTTTCTAGCATGTATTGGTTCCATTTCAGCATGTTTTTTGTCATTATTTAACATGCATTAACACTGATTTTTGTTGGTGAAGTCATCTCATGCTTGGTTTTGATACGTGTAGTGTAATCCTCCTTATTGGCCTTGCATGCGTCATGCTTTAGCCTTCCATTCTAGCATGTGTTAGCTTTATTCCATGCATGTTTCTAGCATTGTTTTGACATGTTTTAGGACTGTTTTGGATCATCTTGGCCTTTCAGGGCTTCTTTTGTATAGTTATAGTGCAAGTGCAAGTGCCTATGCTAGTTTCAAGCCTTGAGCCTCTTAGTATGCTTCATTTGTGACATGTGCATGATTTAGCATCATTTAACACTTGATTTCAGAGAATATAACATTTCCATATCCTCATACATATCACTCTTTGATTGTGTTTGAGAGTTGTACTTCTATGCCTTGTTAATGGGCCAATGCATGAGCATGCATTGTCTTGCTTTTCATGCCATCATTTCAGAGAATTTTGGCCTTTGTTTTGGCAAGCATGAGGTTTGTTTATGGCTGGTTTGGTCCATTGAACATTGCATTACATAGCGCTTGTGGTGTGTCCTTTACTAGCTTTCATGCTTAAGGACTCCAACTTGACATGCTCATGTTGCATTGCATTGTGTTTGGAATGCTGTTGTATTGCATTGTGTTTGGATTGAACGTTAATCCAAACATGAGAAATGAGGGACGTTTCATACTTGAAGTGATGAAACGTGCCTCATTTCCCGATCGCCGACCCTCTTGATCATGCATGATAGAGGTTAAGGCCCTTATGTGTTATTTGTGCATTCATTGACATTGAATTGTGCAAACTTGGCTTCTCGGCCATCGTGCATTGAGATGCTCGGTTGGTGGCCTGAGAGTCGAGAACCGCACTCTCTTGAGCTTAAGAAATGATAGGGAGGGTGGTTGTGCACACATATCTTGCAAATACACTGCCGTGCCCTTTCTTGTTCTCTGTTGCAGCAAACTGGAGCTTGGCAGAATTTTTCGGTCGGCAGACCAGAAAAAGTAGCTGGCCGACCCCTTTTTCTGGTCTGCAGCATGTTTAGGTGGTCTACAGGTGGTCTACAACACCATTTTATGGTCGGTAATGCACCAGTAGGTCCCTGTGTTGGAGTAGAAGCTATCTGGAGGTTTGTGCAGTGTTCTGAGATCAAATGCAAATAGAGGCAAGTTGGGGCATAGCGATGGATTTCCAAGCGAGGCGACCGAGCATGCATGCACTTCTCGCCCCGAGGCTCCTTTTAACTATTTTACTTAGTTGCTTTACTTAGTTAGCTAGTTTGACGGTTTTGTACTTAATTAGTTAATGCGCTTAACTAATCAATTTGTGTTGTAATAACTAACTAGTTAACTAGGATTAGTTAATTAGTTTTGGTTTGTAATAATTAGTTTAATTAGCTTAGATTAACTAGTTAGCTTATTATTCAGACCCTCCGTCGAGAGGGCATAATGTTGTAATAAGTGTGCGTATGTGTGTGAATGTCTTCCAACCCCACGTTTTTCTCCCTTTTACTTACCCGCTTTCAGTGGTTAGATTATGGCATATTTCAATTAGTATCCTCACGCTTGCATGCGTGCATCATTTATTTTGTCTTGTATGCAGTCTATTTTAGTTGCATTTTTGCATGTGTTGCATTAGGCATTGTTAACATAGCTAGGATCATGCATTGATTACTAACTAGCTTCTGTTTTGGCTCGGAGTACACTGTGAGTGTTTACGCTTTAGCATACTGCATGAGATGTGTATGTTGCCATGTTAGCATACTTGCCATGAGGCTATTTGCTTAAGTGATTAACTATATGAATGCCTGTGGGTGGAGGCTTGATTGCCTGAATTGGAACAACTCGATGATTGTGAGTTTTAAGCCCACTTTGCAGAGTGGCAAAATCATGTTTTTCTAAGCCCACTTGAGGGTGGCAAATCTACACTTTAGCTTACTTGCGAGTAGCACTTTCAAACCATTTTCGAAAAATAAACATGAGTTGTTTTGTTCCAATCCGCATGATTGAGTCCATATTTGTATGCCGCGCGCATCACATTGAGCTAATAACCGGAATAAGAATGCATGTGTTTAGAAAAACAACATATCATGTTAGTAGAGGCCGATCTTTGATCGGGCGAACGGGGGTGCTCATTTCAGGACCTTTCCCTCTCATACCCAAGTCCCCGAGCCGAGGCAACTTTGGTGATGACAGACACGTGGCCTTTGGCATGAGTCAGGGTTTCCTAAATTTCCCAAAACAAAATATTTAGGTCTCTGAAATCTGGCAAAGCAGTCCATGTTTGGCGCTTTTGATTAAAATCGATTTTCCAAAACGATTTGCCGGATTTGGACTCTTTGGTGGTTTATCAGTCTTACATTGCACTTCATGAGATTAGATTCCGAACCGTGACAGAAGTCCGAACTGTAGTAGCTAGAACTACGATTCGCGTCCTCTCGTGCGGAGCGGAGTTCGGGCGGTCTACAATAAGGTCAAAAGAATTTGTGACAACTGAATGTGGTTGTATGCCTACATAAACATGTCATTTCATTTTTACTCAAACTTATCTATTTACTTTGACAACTTTCTTTAACTTACTTAAACTTAGTCGAAAAAAGGCGTTCTGGGGACGAAAATTCAAAACAGCCCTCGAACTACCGTGTGGCCCGCACGGACAGCTTCCCCTTGACAAATAGGATAAGTCATAGAAAATTCCCTATAAGGATAAGTCATAGAAAATTTCCTTAAAAAGGGAGTTTTGGGCAAAAATTAAAAACTGCCCCTGAACGACCGTGTGGCTCACACGGACAGTTTGCCCATGACAAATTGGACTTGTGACAACTGACGGAACGTCATTCGAACCCGTAGGTAGAGAATTAGAGCTGAATACGGCTTAAACTTACTCGAAAAACAGCATTCCGGGGGACAAAATTCACAACAGCCCTCGAAGTTATGAATTGTGTGTTTATTGTCCAATAGTTATGTCTACCTCTACAAACTTATAGAAGAAATTTGAAATTTACTTTAGTTGTTTGGCAGCCCAGTGAATTTGAAATTGTTTCTTAGGCCTCATTTGGGAATAGGCTTTTTTAGTAACTTTTTAGTTTTTTGGCTAAAATGTGATGTAAAAAAAACTAGTATGTTTGGGATGACTTTTTGGCTTTTTACGAAAAGATGTGCAAAAAATAGAGAGAAAAGGGAATCTTTGACTTTTTGATATGAGTTGTTAGTTTTTTGGTTTTTTTAGTGACTTTTTGGCTTTTTGGCTTTTTGGCTAAAATAGCCACTTGCCAAACGAGGCCTTAGTATTTGATATTCTTTCATGTTGACTGATTCTGTTTCTCTCTCTGTCTCCCCCAAATTCTCCCTCAGTGAGCATTAAGCCGTTCATGAGTGTGGATAATTTTAAATTAACTGAAAAGGGTCATCCAAGTCACCCTTATGTAGATCTCTTGATGTCTCTCTCTAATAGGTCACAACTTTTCCAAAGTTTAGAACCTTCTGCAGAGTGATAATGTACAAGGGGTTCCAACAAAATTGTGGTGTGGTGTGATGATGTTGCATGTTTTAGGGTAGCTTACAACATTTATGATCATGGAAGAAAATAGTTCAACAAGTTCTATGGAAAAAAAATAACATTTATGCATATATGTTATTAAGTTGAACTGTAACACCATAAACCATTACACTGTGTGGACTTATGAATTACAACAGTGATTTTAGAATTTATACCAGATAAAACCAGAATTTATACACCATAACTTAGTTCGGACCCGTAGGTTGGGAGTTAGAGCCGAATACGCCCAAAACTTACTTGAAAAAGGGTGTTTTGGGGCAAAAATTGAAAACAAACCTTGAACGACCGTGTGACTGACACAAACAGCTTCCCCATGACAAATATGACTTATGACAACTGACGGAATGTAATTCGGACTCGTAGGCTGGGAGTTAGAGCTGAATATGTCCAAAACTTAGTTGAAAAAGGACATTTCGGGGGCAAAAATTCAAAACAGCTCCCGAACCGCCGTGTGGGTCGCACAGGTAGCTTCCCCATGACAAATAGGACTTGTGAGAATTGATGGAATGTAATTTGGACCCGTAGGTTGGGAGTAAGAGCCGAATACGCCCAAAACTTACTCGAAAAATGGCGTTTCGGGGGCGAAAATTCAAAATAGCCCCCGAACCGCCATGTGACTCTCACGGGCAGCTTCCCCATGACAAATAGGACTTGTGACAACTGACGGAATGTTATTTGGACCCGTAAGTTGGGAGTTAGAGCCGAATACGCCCAAAACTTACTCGAAAAAGGGTGTTTCGGAGGTGAAAATTCGAAACAGCCCTCGAACCACAGTGTGACTTTCACGGGTAGCTTCCCCATGACAAATAGGACTTGTGACAACTGACGGAATGTAATCCGGACCCATAGGCTGGGAGTTAGAGCCGAATACGCCCAAAACTTAGTCAAAAAAGGGCGTTTCAAGGGCGAAAATTCAAAAAGCTCCCAAATGACTATATACCTATCACGGATAGCGTCACCATGACAAATAAGACTTGTGACAACTGACAGAATGTAATTCAAACCCGTAAGTAGAGCGTTATAGCGGAATACGCCTTAAACTTACTCGAAGAAGAGTTTTTCGGGGGCAAAAATTTATAACAGCCCCCAAACGACCGTGTGGCTCACACGGATAGTTTTGCTATGAAAAATAGGACTTGTGAGAACTGACAAAACGTAATTCGAACCCCTAGGTTGGGAGTTAGAGCCGAATACGCCCTAAATGTAGTCGGAAAAAGGGCATTTTAGAGGCAAAAATTCTAAACAGCCCTCGAACCACAGTGTGGCTCACACGGACAGTTCCCTTATGACAAATAGGACTTGTGAGAACTAACAGAACGTAATTCGGACCTGTAGGTTGGGAGTTAAAGCCGAATACGCTCTAAACTTAGTCGAAAAAGGGCGTTTCAGGGGCAAAAATTCAAAACATCCCCCGAACGATCATGTGGCTCGCATAGATAGCTTCGTCATGAAAAATAGGACTTGTGAGAACTGATAGAATGTAATTCAGACTCGTAGGTTGGGAGTTAGAGCCGAATATGCTCTAAACTTAGTCGAAAAAGGGCGTTTCAGGGGCGAAAATTCAAAACAGCCCCCGAATGACTGTGTGGCTCACACGGATAGCTTCACCATGACAAATAGGACTTGTGAGAACTGACGAAACGTAATTTGGACCCGAAGGTTGGGAGTTAGAGCCGAATACGCCCTAAACTTAATCGAAAAAGGGCGTTCTGGGGGCGAAAATTCAAAACAGCCCCGGAACGACCGTGTGGCTGGCATGGGTAGCTTTTCCATGACAAATAGAACTTGTGAGAACTGATGGAACGTAATTCGGACCCTTAGGTTGGGAGTTAGAGCCGAATACGCCCTAAACTTAGTCGTAAAAGAGCGTTTCGGGGGCAAAAATTCAAAACATCCCCCGAACGACCGTGTGACTCACACGGATAGCTTCTCCATGACAAATAGGACTTGTGAGAACTGACGAAACATAATTCGGACCCGTAGGTGGGGAGTTAAAGCCGAATATGCCCTAAACTTAGTCGAAAAAGGGCATTTCAAGGCGAAAATTCAAAACAACCCCCGAACAACTGTGTGGCTCACATGGATAGCTTCTCCATGACAAATAGGACTTGTGAGAACTAACAGAATGTAATTCGGACCCGTAGGTTGGGAGTTAGAGCCGAATACGCCCTAAACTTAGTCGGAAAAGGGCGTTTTGGGGGAAAAAATTCAAAACAGCCCCCGAATGACCGTGTGGCTTACACGGATAGCTTCGCCATGACAAATAGGACTTGTGAGAACTGATGGAACATAATTTGGACCTATAGGTTGGGAGTTAGAGTCGAATACACCCTAAACTTAGTCAAAAAAGGGCGCTTCGGGGGCGAAAATTCAAAACAGCCCCCGAAAGACCGTGTGGCTCACATGGATAGCTTCTCCATGACAAATAGGACTTGTGAGAACTGACAAAACATAATTCGGACCCGTAGGTTAGGAGTTAGAGCTGAATAGGCCCTAAACTTAGTCGAAAAAAGGCGTTTCGGGGGCGAAAATTCAAAACAGCCCCCGAACGACCGTGTGGCTGACACAGATAACTTCGTCATGACAAATAGGACTTGTGAGACCTGACGGAACATAATTCGGACCCATAGGTTGGGAGTTAGAGCCAAATACATCCTAAACTTACTCGAAAAATGGCTTTCCTGGGACAAAAATTCATAACAGCCCCTGAATACGCCTTACACTTAGTCGAACAACTTGCAAGACTTAGTTAAAAAAGCAACAACTTTGTTAAAATAACATCTACATATTCTAATAATTGCCTTATATATTTATAGGATGAAGAAATTACATATTACATTTTTTGTGCAGTTGGTTGGAATAAATATTGCATGATACATATATATATGTACTTTCTTTTATTCCAAGAAGACATTTCTCGATTGTTCTACCTTAAATGCATGTTAGAACATGTTCCATATGGCTGACTGAATTTATATTTTGTAACCAATTCTAATATTTCATTTTTTGTTTTTCTTTGTAGCTGGCTTTGTTGCGTGGACTTCTGGATAATCCATATTGGTGTATGGAAAAGAATTTTCACTTTTGTGTAGAACTAATATAATACTTTTGTCGTCCTCAGTTTTTGTATAGTTCATTATTATTGATACAGAAAACTTTTGGCAATCAACAGATAATGACTGTCATGTACATAGATCACCTTCTGTCGTGGTACATATATACCATTTGTTGGCGTACATATAGGACGTTTTGTCATGGTCTATAGAAAACTTTTGTCGTGGTACATATATCACTTTTTGTTGTGGTACAGATTACGATGGTAATTTGTACCATGCCAAATGGTAATTTCGCTTGGTAATAAATGTATTTTTTTGTATACGGAGGGCTTTGATTTTTGTATGATATATTTTGTATGGAATTATTATTTTAGTTTTGACAATAGTTGATATGTATGGACTTTGATATTTAATGTTATTTATTTTTGGTATATGGATGCAGATTGTGGAATGATTGATAGTATGTATCATTTTGTTTTTATACGTATTACAGGTTGCATTGTATATAGACGGGTTGTGGAGAAATTATAATTTCGCGATAAAACATAATATCATGTTTTTGGCGACTAAACAATTAGTAGCTAAAAAGAAATTTGGAAAAGACATTTGGCGACTAAAAGTGTTGTAGCTAAAAAAAAAAAAAAGACATTTGGCGACTAAAAGTTCTGTAGCAAAAAAAAAAAAAGACATTTAGCGACTAAAATTTAGTAGCCAAAAAGAAAAAAAAAAAAAGAAAAGACATTTGGCAACTAAAACTTTAGTAGCCAAAAGAAAATCAAACATTTGGCGACTAAAATATTTCGTAGCTAAAAACAAAAAACTAAATTATAAACACACTTTTGCCGACTAAAATTTTAGTAACAAAAAATGTAAAACTTTAGGCGACTAAATATTTAGTAGCCAAAAAGAACTCTTTGTCGACTAAACATTTAGTAGCCAAAGATGGGGACTTTCGGCGACTAAATTTTTAGTAGCCAAAAAAGAACTTTTTGCCAACTAAAATTTTAGTAGCTAAAAAGGTGGGACTTTAGGCGACTAAAAGTTTGGTCACCGAAAATGGTCTAATTTAATTTAATGTTCAACTTTTTGGCGACTAAATATTTAGTCGGCAAATGAATACATTTGGCGACTAAAATAATTTTAGTCGCCAATTAGCTTTCTCGACTACTCTTCGGCTACTAATTTTGCGACCAAAAAATTTAGTCGCTAAAGCTCTTCGGTGGCCAAAAATTGACTTTTGGCGACTAAAAATTTAGTCGCCAAAAGTGAAAATTCTTGTAGTGGTGTAGGGCAGTCCTTCCAAAGCCTGAATTTGTTAGATTGGCTCAAAATGACTTAGAGTTTAGACTTCAAAAGAAGTTTGATGCAACAGATTTTAGAGGCTTAGTCGATTTGACTTATAAAGTGTCTAGGTATGAGTCGTTGCTAGAAGAAAAACATAATATAAACAATTCCTTATCTAGGACCTATTATAGAGGCCCTAACATGGAAATAGATACTGCTGAAATTGTATGCAAAAAACCATATGTATGTGATGCCTTAGTTGGAAAAGAAACCACAATATATCATCAGCTTAAAAAGAAAGAATTTCATAGAAAATACGCTTTTGATATTTCTAAAGCTGATGACCTATTTGATCATTTATTAGCAGTACAGTTTCTAAAGCTCTCTAAAAGAGTGGTTACGCCAACTTCGAATGAGTTAAATTGTAAAATGTATTGTAAATGGCATAATAGTTGGTCTCATTCTACTAAAAACCACTTTATTTTTCGAGACAGGATTTAGAAGTAGATCAAGAAGGGCAGGCTTTAGTTCCCAGCCAAGGCTGAGAAGACAATGGAAATTGACAAAGACTCTTTTCTAGAGGTAAATGAGGTGGAAACTAATGTTGGAGTTCTAGACTCAATTATTCAGGCTTTAGAAAAAGGCTTGAATCTTAGAGAATTTGATGTTTTAGACGTCCAGATGAATGAAATGAGGCAAGAACTTGCTTCGAACGAAAGGAAGTCATCCCAAAAGACTAAAGAAGTTGGCTTTTTACATGGCTAGAAATAGTCTAATCACTCAGCGAACACATGTACTGTGGAGACTTCGATTGTCTAGAGAGTTTGTCCTAGGTGCAGGAAAGGTTACAAGTGGGTCAAAGGAATACCTGAAAAGGTCAGTCCTAGAGACAACACTCCAAACTTTGTAACCAGGAGACCTAGAAGCAAGCTACGCCAAACTTATGCCCATATGAAGTAGTGGCTCCTTCTCAAATGATAACTTGGGGCATAAGAAGGGAAATGAGATGATCATTCAGAGGCAGAACCCATGGAGATTTGAGAACATAATCCTTCTGCAAATCATATAGGGAGAGAGGACTTGAGAGAAGTCCAGAAGTTGGTCCTTCGAGACCAAACACTCTTTACACAAGTAGAAGGCAAGTGTATTCCTAGGTACGAAGAGTCCCAAATTCGTTTGTTTTGCAGACTAGGTCGAAGGTAAGGCATACTAAACCTTAACATGATTAGAAATTGAAGATGGTTAAGCCACCTCCTATAGCGCCTAACCAATGGTTCATGTTAAAAGATCCAAAGAGTAGGCAACCAGATTTGGTGCCCATTCTCTCTAGATCACAAAGGAGAAAGATCCAAAGGAAATTCACTAGGTATTGGAAAGAACTCCAAGACTTTGTCAAAATAATCCCAAGAGGGGGGAAGGGTAGAGACAAAGGGGTTGAGAAAGTGCATGTGAGATACAATCATGCTCAAGAAAAAATAAAACAATTGGCCTGAATTCATGCTGAATTAATAACTGAAGAAAATGTCAGTCTAGCAGGCTTGTCTAAGGCCTTAATGGAGACTGAATCTGAGTTTGAAAATTCAAAAATCTAGCCAGATGGCTTACAAGAAATTGAAGATGATTTGTTCGAAACTATGATGGTTGAACAAACCAAGCCCGTTAATCTGAAATTGGCTATTTCTATGAAAATAGCAGGAGACCGAAGTCTTAAAGGAGCTTAGAACGTTCAAACTGGTTAGAGGCATAAAGTGAGCCAATCTAAATTCAATTTGGCTCATTACCTATTGTTGACATAAATATGGTGTATGTTTTGCCTCGCAGGTTGAAAGAAGATCCCAAGCAAAGGAGAAGCCTATCAATTAAAGAATTAGTTGAATCAGATGAAAAGGTTTCTATCCCAGAGACTAAGATGGTGGAGGAGACAAACTCTAAAGAAACAATGGAGATGGAGGTTCAAGAGGCTACACCTTACTATCCTTGTGAATACCCAACTCTAAGCATGACTCAGCACATCAAGCCCTTGTACATCAAGGCCCATTTTGATGGAGTATTAATGAGTAAGGTGTTGGTGGATAATGGAGTAGCAGTCAACTTGTTGCCCAAAGCCTCTTTGAAGAAGTTGGGTTTGAAAAACCCAAAACTTATCCCAACTAGCACCTCCATAGCAGGGTTCATAGGAGACAAACAAATGGCTAAGGAATCCTACTAGTTAACCTCAATGTGGGGTTCAAAAGTTGTGTTACAAATTTCTTTGCGGTAGATAGCAAGGCTAAGTATAACGTCCTACTAGGAAGAGATTGGATACATACTAACAAGTGTGTGCTATTCTCATTACACCAAAAGATCATCATGGCTTTGAGAGATGAAGAAATAGAAGAGATACAAGTAGACCCTCAATTATTCACATCTTATGCATATTTCACAGAGGCAAAGCTATATAAATAGTGGGTGATATCTCTGAGTGTGCTGAAGACTCAGGGTGAGGACGTAGAACATGGTACAGACAATGACGTGGCTTACCTAAAACAGAGGATTCAAGATGGTTTGGATAAGCCAGCATGCAATAAGGACGAGTTAAATGATTGGCTCTGAATCTAAAACAATGTAACAAGCCTTATTATTGGCTTCGAATAACTTATTGGCCTTAAATATTGAAACCAGAATTCTAGGAGATGAAATTTTCTGTGCAAACTTTGCCAATAAAGATGATAAAGGGAAACAACAAGAAGTTGAATCACCTGAAAAACTAAAAGAGTCTGAAGTCTAAGAAAGCTTAACAACTAAGGCTCAAGACCCTTTGGAAGAAGTAAATTTAGAATGAAAAGTAGCTTTGAATCCAACCTTCATTAGTGCTTGGATAGACCCAATTTCTAAAGCTAGATTGTTAGCTTTATTGAAAGAATATAAAGACTGCTTTGCTTGGGACTATAGTGAGTTACCTAGATTGGATAGGCAGCTAGTGGAACATAGGATTCCTAATGGTAACTCTTAAAGTCAAAGAAGAAATTTCCAAGTTACACTACAACAAAAAGGCCTTTGGTGACAAACTGATTTTGTCTCCAAACATCAAATTTTTGTTACTAAAGTGATCTGTGACGAAAAAAATTTGTCACCACGTTTGTTGCCTATACGTTGTCGCTGAAAGTACCTGGTGACGAAAAACAGTTTCACCGCCTATTTTCCATTTTTGGCGACGAAATGTTTCGTCTCCAAATGTTGCATTTTTCGTCCTCTATAACATCAATTTCGTCACCAAAACTAAATAATATTTTATTTTAATTGTTTTTTGCGACGAAATATTTCGTCACCAAATAGATTTTAGTAACGAAAGTTTTCCTCACCAATGATATGGATTAAGGTGACAAAAAAATTTGTCACTAAAATGAGCAGAAAAGCAAATTCTTCAATGACAAAAAACATTTTGTCACCAAATATTTCAATTTAGCGACGAAATATTCAGCAAATGTGACGAAATTATTTGTTTGGTACTATATCATTAGTGACAAAATTATTTGTCATGTTTTTTGAAAACTAATAGTGACATTTTTTATTTCGTCGCTAATAAAAATTAAAAAATTTGAAAATGGGGGTCCTATTTTTGAATTAAATTTAACCTGTTCATCTGAAAATTCCCTGCGCATTTCAATAACCTGTTCAATAAAATATCTATTACAAATCAATACAAAAATCTGTTCATTTTCATAAACATCACAATTGAATTTCAGCACTACCCACAAAAATATAATATCAACCGCATGCGGATTACCAAACACGTCTCCTAATATCCACAAAAAACATGTTTACTAATATCAACAAAAATAAAATATCAAGTGCGGATAATGAAACATGACCTGTAATACCAACAAAAATATAAAATTTACAACGCAACCAAAATACAAGTAAGGTAATATGAACAAAAACACAAAATGAGCTAGGTTCTACTCTCCAAATTACCAAACATGTCCATATCAAATCTCGAATCTGCAAAAAAATGAAACACAAAAAAAGAAAAAAGAATGCAAGTTAGACAATTATTATCTTATCAATAAAATATACAATTTAACATACATTTTGCGACTTAGTTTTCAAATCGGGAGTCCGGTGCTAGTTCCGTAAGTTTCCACAACTTACATTGGTCCCTCCCGACGTGTTTGAGGTGTTTCCCGGGCCTTCCCGTGCCTGTTACACAATTTTGGGCCTCGATGGTCCATTTTCAAGCTTCAGTGTGAAAAAGTGCATTTTTGGACTTAGTTTTTGAACCGAGAGTCCCGTGCTAGTTCCGTAAGTTTTCACAACTCACATTGGTCCCTCCCGAGGTGTTTGACGTGTTCCCCATGCCGTCTCGTGGCTGTTGCACGATTTTGGCCTCCGATGGCCTATTTTTAAGCTTAAGTGTGTAAAAGTGCATTTTTGGACTTAGTTTTCAAACCGGGAGTCCCGTGCTAGTTCCGTAAGTTTCCACAACTAACATTGGTCCCTCCCGAGATGTTTGAGGTTTTACCCAGGCTGTCTTGTGGCTGTTACACGATTTTGGCACTCGAAGGTCTATTTTCAAGCTTAAGTGTGAAAAAATGCCTTTTTAGACTTAGTTTTCAAACCGGGAGTCCCATGCTAGTTCCATAAGTTTCCACAACTAACATTGGTCCCTCCCAAGATGTTTGAGGTGTTACCTGGCCCGTCTCGTGGCTGTTGCACGATTTTGGCCTCCGATGGCCTATTTTCAAGCTTAGGCCTCGTTTGGGAACAGGCTAATTTAGTAACTTTTTGGCTATTTGGCTAAAATATGAGCTAAAAAAAAACTAGTATGTTTGGGATGACTCTTTGAATTTTTACGAAAAGATGTGCAAAAAGTAGAGAGAAAAGAGAATCTTTGACTTTTTGGTATGGGTTGTTGGCTTTTTGGCTAATTTAGTAACTTTTTGACTTTTTAGCTAAAAATAAGGGTTCCCAAACGAGGCCTAAGTGTAAAAAAGTGCATTTTTGGACTTAATTTTCAAACCGGGTGTCCCGTGCTAGTTCCGTCAGTTTCCATAACTCACATTGGTCCCTCCCGAGGTGTTTGAGGAGTTACCCTGGCCGTCTCATGGCTGTTACACAATTTTGGCCCCCGAAGGCCTATTTTTAAGCTTAAGTGTGAAAAAGTGCATTTTTGGTCTTAGTTTTCAAGCCAGGAGTCCCGTGCTAGTTCTGTAAGTTTTCACAACTCACATTGGTCCGTCCCGAGGTGTTTGAGGTGTTCCCCGGGCCGTCTCCTGGCTGTTGCACGATTTTGGCCTCTGATGGCCTATTTTCAAACTTAAGTATGAAAAAGTGCATTTTTGGACTTAGTTTTCGAACTGGGAGTCCCGTGCTAGTTCCATAAGTTTCCACAACTTACTTTGGTCTCTCCCGAGGTGTTTGAGGTGTTACCCGGGCCGTCTCGCGGCTGTTACACGATTTTGGCTGCCGAAGGCCTATTTTCAAGCTTAAGTGTGAAAAAATACATTTTTGGACTTAGTTTTCAAACTGGTAGTCCCGTGCTAGTTCCGTAAGGTTCCATAACTCACATTGGTCCCTCCTGACGTGTTTGAGGTGTTCCTCAGGCCGACTCGTGGCTATTGCACAATTTTGGCCTCCGATGGCCTATTTTAAAGCTTAAGTGTGAAAAAGTGCATTTTTGGACTTAGTTTTCGAACCGGGAGTCCCGTGCTAGTTCTGTAAGTTTTCACAACTTACTTTGGTCCCTCTTGAGGTGTTCGGAGTGTTACCCAGGCCGTCTCATGGCTGTTACACGATTTTGGCACCCGAAAGCCTATTTTCAAGCTTGAGTGTGAAAAAATGTATTTTTGGACTTAGTTTTCAAACCGGGAGTCCCGTGCTAGTTCCGTAAGTTTCCACAACTTATTTTGGTCCCTCCTGAGGTGTTTGAGGTGTTACCCAGGCTGTCTCGTGGCTATTACACGATTTTGGCCCCCGAAGGCCTATTTTCAAGCTTTAGTGTGAAAAAATGCATTTTTTGACTTAGTTTTCAAGCCGGGAGTCCCGTGCTATTTCCGTAAGTTTCCACAACTCACATTGGTTCCTCTCGAGGTTTTTGAGGTGTTCCCCGGGCCGACTCTTGGCTGTTGCACGATTTTGGCCTCCGATGGCCTATTTTCAAGCTTAAGTGTGAAAAAGTGCATTTTTTGACTTAGTTTTCGAACCGGGAGTCTTGTGCTAGTTCTGTAAATTTTCATAACTTACTTTGGTCCCTCCCGAGGTGTTTGACGTGTTACTCGGGCCGTCTCATGGCTATGACACAATTTTGGCCGCCGAAACCCTATTTTCAAGCTTAAGTGTGAAAAAATACATTTTGGGACTTAGTTTTCAAACTGGGAGTCCCGTGCTAGTTTCGTAAGTTTCCACAACTCACATTGGTCTATCCTGAGGTCTTTGAGGTGTTACCCAAGCCGTCTCGTGACTGTTGCATGATTTTGGCCTCCGATGGCCTATTTTCAAGTTGAAGTGTGAAAAAGTGCATTTTTGAACTTAGTTTACGAACTGGGAGTCCCGTGCTAGTTCCGTAAGTTTCCACAACTTACTTCGGTCCCTCCCGAGGTGTTTGAGGTTTTACCCGGGCCGTCTTGTGGCTGTTACACGATTTTGGCCGCCGAAGGCCTATTTTCAAGCTTAAGTTTGAAAAAGTGCATTTTTGGAGTTAGTTTTCAAATCGGGATTCCTGTGCTAGTTCTGTAAGTTTTCAGAACTCACATTGGTCCATCCCGAGGTGTTTGAGTTGTTACCCAGGCCGTCTCGTGGCTGTTGCATGATTTTGGCCTCCGATGGCCTATTTTCAAGTTTAAGTGTGAAAAAGTGCTTTTTTTGGACTTAGTTTACGAACCAGGAGTCTCGTGCTAGTTTCATAAGTTTCCGCAACTTACTTTGGTCCCTCCCGATGTGTTTGAGGTGTTACCCAGGCCGTCTCGGGGCTGTTACACGATTTTGGCCCCCGAAGGCCTACTTTCAAGCTTAGGTGTGAAAAAGTACATTTTTTAACTTAGTTTTCAAACCGAGAGTCCCCATCTAGTTCCGTATGTTTCCACAACTCACGTTGGTCCCTCCCGAGGTGTTTGAGGTGTTCCCCATGCCGTCTCATGGCTGTTGCACGATTTTGGCCTCCGATGGCCTATTTTCTAGTTTAAGTGTGAAAAAGTGCATTTTTGGACTTAGTTTTCGAACCAGGTGTTTGAAGCTCAGATAGATGTTGGATAGAGTCTATTCCCAGGCCTTAGTCTCTAAAAACAAGGCCTCATAATGAGCTGGGATTAACATTTATCATCATCGCACCACCATACTTTTTAGATCTCGAATTTCACAAATTTATTACTAAAAATACAATTTTTTTACACAAATTCTCACTTTTCTTTCTTTTCCTCACAAAATCGAAGATCCAAATTCAAATCAACATACATATATACGTAGTTTATATATATATATATATATAGAGAGAGAAAGAGAGAGAAAGAGACCTGGGCTAGAATTCGACTAATACAGAGGCATTTTTGGACTGAGTTTTGGACTTAGTTAAGCATAAGTGTGAAAAAAGTGCATTTTTGAGGTGTTACCCGGGACGTCTCGTGACTGTTACACGATTTTGGCCCCCGAAGGCCTATGTTCAAGCTTAAGTGTGAAAAAATAAATTTTTGTACTTAGTTTTCAAACCGGGAGTCCCGTGCTTGTTCTGTAAGTTTCCATAACTCACATTGGTCCCTCCCGAGGTGTTTAAGTTGTTCCCCGGGCCAACTCGTGGTTGTTGCACGATTTTGGCCTCAAATGGCCTATTTTCAAGTTTAAGTGTGAAAAAGTGTAATTTTGGACTTAATTTTCGAACCAGGAGTCCCGTGCTAGTTGCGTAAGTTTTCACAACTTATTTTGGTCCCTCCCAAGGTGTTTGAGGTGTTACTTGAGCCATCTCGTGGCTATTAAACGATTTTGGCCCCTGAAGGCCTATTTTCCAGCTTAAGTGTGAAAAAGTGCATTTTTGGACTTAGTTTTAAAATCGGGAGTCTTGTGCTAGTTCCGTAAATTTTCACAACTCACATTGGTCCCTCCCGAGGTGTTTGAGGTGTTCCCCAGGCCATCTCGTGGCTGTTGCACGATTTTGGCCTCCGATGGCCTATTTTTAAGCTTAAGTGTGAAAAAGTGCACTTTTGGACTTAGTTTTCGAACTGGAAGTCCCGTGCTAGTTCCGTAAGTTTTCACAACTTACTTTGGTCCCTCCCAAGGTGTTTGGGGTGTTACCCGGGCCGTCTCGTGGCTGTTACACGATTTTGGCCACCGAAGGCCTATTTTCAAGCTTAAGTGTAAAAAAGTGCATTTTTGGACTTAGTTTTCAAACCGGGAGTCCATGCTAGTTCCGTAAGTTTTCACAACTCACATTGGTCCCTCCCGAGGTGTTTGAGGTGTTCCCCAGGCCGTCTCGTGAATGTTGTACGATTTTGGCCTCCGACGACCTATTTTCTTGTTTAAGTGTGAAAAAGTGCATTTTTGGACTTCGATTTCAAACCGTGAGTCCCGTGTTAGGTCCGTATGTTTCCACAACTTACTTTGCTCCCTCCCAAGATTTTTGAGGTGTTACCCGAAACGTCTCGTGGCTGCTACAAGATTTTGGCTCCCGAAGGCCTATTTTCAAGCTTAAGTGTGAAAAAATGCATTTTTGAACTTAGTTTTGAAACTGGGAGTCCCGTGCTAGTTCCATAAGTTTCCACAACTCACATTGGTCCCTCCTGAGGTTTTCGAGGTGTTCCCCGGGCCGTCTCGTGGCTGTTGCATGATTTTAGCCTCCTATGGCCTATTTTCAAGCTTAAGTGTGAAAAAGTGCATTTTTGGACTTAGTATTCGAACCGAGAGTCCCGTGCTAGTTTTGTAAGTTTCTAAAACTTAATTTGGTCCCTCTCGAGGTGTTTGAGGTGTTACCCAAGCCATCTCGTGGCTGATACACAATTTTGGCCCCTGAAGGCCTATTTTCAAGCTTAAGTGTGAAAAAGTGCATTTTTGAACTTAGTTTTCAAACCGGGAGTCCCGTGCTAGCTCCGTAAGTTTTCACAACTCACATTGGTCCCTCCCTGGGTGTTTGAGGTGTTCCCTGTGCCGTCTCGTGGCTGTTGCACGATTTTGGCCTCCGATGGCCTATTTTCAAGCTTAAGTGTGTAAAAGTGCATTTTTGGACTTAGTTTTTGAACCGGGCGTCCCATGTAAGTTCCGTAAGTTTTCACAACTTACTTTGGTCCCTCCAGAGGTGTTTAAGGTGTTACCCGGGCCGTCTCGTGACTGTTACATGATTTTGGCTGCCGAAGGCCTATTTTCAAGCTTAAATGTGAAAAAGTGCATTGTTGGACTTAGTTTTCAAACCAAGAGTCCCGTGCTAGTTCCGTAAGTTTCCATAGCTCACATTAGTCCGTCCCGAGGTGTTTGAGGTGTCACCTAAGCCGTCTCGTGGCTGTTGCACGATTTTGGCCTCCGATGGCCTGTTCTCAAGTTTAAGCGTAAAAAAGTGCATTTTTGGACTTAGTTTACAAACCGGGAGTCCCGTGCTAGTCCCGTAAGTTTCCACAACTAACAATGGTCCGTCTTGAGGTGTTGGAGGTGTTACCCAGGCCGTCTCGTGGCTGTTGCACGATTTTGGCCTCCGAGGGCCTATTTTCAAGTTTTAGTGTGAAAAAGTGTATTTTTGGACTTAGTTTACAAAAAAGGAGTCCCGTGCTAGTTCCCTAAGTTTAACAACTTATTTTACTCTCTCCTTAAGTGTTTGAGGTGTTACCCAGGCCATCTCGTGGCTGTTACATGATTTTGGCCCCCGAAGGCCTATTTTCAAGTTTAAGTGTGAAAAACTGCATTTTTTAACTTAGTTTTCAAACCGGGAGTCCCGTGCTAGTTCTATAAGTTTCGAAAACTCACATTTGTCCCTCCTAAGGTGTTTGAGGTGTTCCCCAGGCCATCTCGTGGCTGTTCCACGATTTTGGCCTCCGATGGCCAATTTTCAAGCTTAAGTGTGAAAAAGTACATTTTTGGACTTAGTTTTCGAACTGGGAGTCCCATGCTAGTTTTGTAAGTTTCCAAAACTTAATTTGGTCCCTCCCAAGGTGTTTGAGGTGTTACCCAGGCCATCTCGTGGCTGATACACAATTTTGGCCCCCGAAGGCCTATTTTCAAGCTTAAGTGTGAAAAAGTGCATTTTTAAACTTAGTTTTCAAACCGGGAGTCCCGTGCTAGCTCCGTAAGTTTCCACAACTCACATTGGTCCCTCCCTAGGTGTTTGAGGTGTTCCTTGTGCCGTCTCGTGGCTGTTGCATGATTTTGGCCTCTGATGGCCTATTTTCAAGCTTAAGTGTGTAAAAGTGCATTTTTGGACTTAGTTTTCGAACCGGGAGTCCCGTGCTAGTTCTGTAAGTTTTCGTAACTTACTTGGGTCCCTCCCGAGGTGTTTGAGGTGTTACCCGGGCCGTCTTGTGGCTGTTACACAATTTTGGCCCCCGAAGGTCTACTTTCAAGCTTAAGTGTGAAAAAATACATTTTTGGACTTAGTTTTCAAACCGGGAGTCCCGTGCTAGTTCCGTAAATTTTCACAACTCACATTGGTCCCTTCTGAGGTGTTTGAGGTGTTCCCTAGGCTGACTCGTAGCTGTTGCACGATTTTGGCCTCCGATGGCCTATTTTCAAGCTTAAGTGTGAAAAAGTGCATTTTTGGACTTAGTTTTCAAACCGGGAGTCCCGTGCTAGTTCCTTAAGTTTCCACAACTTTCTTTGGTCCCTCCCGAGGTGTTTGATATTTTACCCAGGCCATCTCATGGCTGTTACACGATTTTGGCACCCGAAGATCTATTTTCAAGTTTAAGTGTGAAAAAATGCATTTTTGGACTTAGTTTTCAAACTGGGAGTCCCGTGCTAGTTCCGTATGTTTCCACAATTGACATTGTTCCCTCCCGAGGTGTTTGAGGTATTACCCAGGCCATCTCGTGGCTATTACACTATTTTGGCACCCGAAGGTCTATTTTCAAGCTTCAGTGTGAAAAAATGCCTTTTTGGACTTAGTTTTCAAACCGGGAGTCCCATGCTAGTTCCATAAGTTTCCACAACTAACATTGGTCTCTCCCAAGGTGTTTGAGGTGTTACCTGGCCCGTCTTGTGGCTGTTGCACGATTTTGGCCTCCGATGGCTTATTTTCAAGCTTAAGTGTGAAAAAGTGCATTTTTGGACTTAGTTTTCAAACCGGGTGTCCCGTGCTAGTTCTGTAAGTTTCCACAACTCACATTGGTCCCTCCCGAGGTGTTTGAGGTGTTATGCTGGCCGTCTCGTGGCTATTACACGATTTTGGCCCCCGAAGGCCTATTTTCGAGCTTAAGTGTGAAAAAGTGCATTTTTGGACTTAGTTTTCAAGTCTGGAGTCCCGTGCTAGTTCTGTAAGTTTCCACAACTCACATTGGTCTCCCCCGAGATGTTTAAGGTGTTACCCAGGCCATCTCATGGCTGATACACAATTTTTGCCCCCGAAGGCCTATTTTCAAGCTTAAGTGTGAAAAAGTACATTTTTTAACTTAGTTTTCAAACTGGGAGTCCCGTGCTAGCTCCATAAATTTCCACAACTCACATTGGTCCCTCCCTAGGTGTTTGAGGTGTTCCATGTGCCGTCTCGTGGCTGTTGTACGATTTTGGCCTCTGATGGCCTATTTTCAAGCTTAAGTGTGGAAAAGTGCATTTTTGGACTTAGTTTTCGAACCGGGAGTCCCGTGCTATTTCTGTAAGTTTCCGCAACTTACTTGGATCCCTCTTGAGGTGTTTGGGGTGTTACCCGGGCCGTCTTGTGGCTGTTACACAATTTTGGCCCCCGAAGGTCTACTTTCAAGCTTAAGTATGAAAAAATATATTTTTGAACTTAGTTTTCAAACCGTGCTAGTTCCATAAATTTTCACAACTCACATTGGTCCCTTCTGAGGTGTTTGAGGTGTTCCCTAGGCTGACTCGTAGCTGTTGCACGATTTTGGCCTCCGATGGCCTATTTTCAAGCTTAAATGTGAAAAAGTGCATTTTTGGACTTAGTTTTCAAACCGGGAGTCTCGTGCTAGTTCCTTAAGTTTCCACAACTTTCTTTGGTCCCTCCCGAGGTGTTTGAGATTTTATCCAGGTCGTCTCATGGCTGTTACATGATTTTGGCACCCGAAGATCTATTTTCAAGTTTAAGTGTGAAAAAATGCATTTTTGGACTTAGTTTTCAAACTGGGAGTCTCGTACTAGTTCCGTAAGTTTCCACAACTAACATTGGTCCCTCCCGAGGTGTTTGAGGTTTTACCCAGGCCATCTCGTGGCTATTACACGATTTTGGCACCCGAAGGTCTATTTTCAAGCTTCAGTGTGAAAAAATGCCTTTTTGGACTTAGTTTTCAAACCGGGAGTCCCATGCTAGTTCCATAAGTTTCCACAACTAACATTAGTCCCTCCCGAGGTGTTTAAGGTGTTACCCGGCCCGTCTCATGGCTGTTGCACAATTTTGGCCTCCGATGGCCTATTTTCAAGCTTAAGTGTGAAAAAGTGCATTTTTGGACTTAGTTTTCAAACCGGGTGTCCCGTGCTAGTTCCTTAAGTTTCCACAACTCACATTGGTCCCTCCCAAGGTGTTTGAGGTGTTACGTTGGCTGTCTCGTGGCTGTTACACGATTTTGGCCCCCGAAGGCCTATTTTCGAGCTTAAGTGTGAAAAAGTGCATTTTTGGACTTAGTTTTCAAGTCGGGAGTCCCGTGCTAGTTCTGTAAGTTTCCATAACTCACATTGGTCTCCCCCGAGATGTTTGAGGTGTTCCCCAAGCTGTCTCGTGGCTGTTGCACGATTTTGGCCTCCAATGGCTTATTTTCAAGCTTAAGTGTGAAAAAGTATATTTTTTGACTTTGTTTTCGAACCTGGAGCCCCGTGCTAGTTCCGTAAGTTTTCACAACTTATTTTGGTCCCTTCCGAGGTGTTTGAGGTGTTACCCGGGCCGTCTCGTGGCTGTGACACGATTTTGGCCCCTGAAGGCCTATTTTCAAGCTTAAGTGTGAAAAAGTACATTTTTGGACTTAGTTTTCAAACCGGACATCCCGTGCTAGTTCCGTAAGTTTCTACAACTCACATTGGTCCCTCCCGAGGTGTTTGAGGTGTTACCCGGGCCGTCTTGTGGCTGTTGCACAATTTTGGCCTCCGATGGCCTATTTTCAAGCTTAAGTGTAAAAAAGTACATTTTTGGAATTAGTTTTCGAACCGGGAGTCCTGTGCTAATTTCGTAAGTTTCCACAACTTACGTTGGTCCCTCCCGTGGTGTTTGAGGTGTTACCCGGGCTGTCTCGTGGCTATTGCACGATTTTTGTCTTCGAATGCCTATTTTCAAGCTTAAGTGTGAAAAAGTAAATTTTTGAATTTAGTTTTCGAACCGGGAGTCCCGTGCTAGTTCAACAACATACTTATAGCACTACCACATCCCATGATTCGAAATATCACCATTTCCAATAGAAGTATCTTTCCATAGAATGGATGATTAATCAGCTACTGTTCTGAAGACTTTAATAGTTCCAACATATACAAGAAGGTAGATTTTGGCAAAAAAGGTGCACTTATTGATGGAGCTCACAAGTGAATGGTTCTCACACTCCACAGTTGCAATTACAAAAGATCAATTTAGACGATAATATTTAGCCATTATGCAATTCTTTTTATTTATGCACATCAATTTTCATCCCGTGAGCCTCTTCTGATTCAATCTCCCCATCACTCCAAAAGTTAAGAACAAAACCAACTCTAGTGTGAAAGCATTTTCTAATATGAATTTAATTCTCTTTCCGCATACCTGCATATCATGGAAATCCCTTCCAGCATGCGGATTAGCTTCAAATAGTGAAAGCAGATACAGATGTAAAAAGTATATGGAATCACACTTATTCCCCACAGCCAAAAGTTAACAACTTTTGATGCAGTGATTAAGTCTTTGTGTTGGGTCAACAATGGTACTGCACGTTTGTAATCTGTCATCATCAGTTGGACAACCTACACATTCATAGATTACAAAAGAAAGTGTCAATAAAGAAGTTTCAGTGTTCTCTTTGAATTTTTCCTTTCTAGGTAACAACTGATAATGATTACAATAACAACAACAGGAACAAAAAGAAAATCAAGGAAATGGGCAATTTCAAGCTTAGATATGATACGAACCAAAAAAATCACCTAATGTGGTAACATACACATACCTTTTCACGAAGAGCATTATGTAAGTTATGTTTTTCGAGAAAGTCAAATATATTTGGCTTTTTAAGGTGAAGAATAAAAGAAAATTAAATAGTAAGGAAACAAACAAGTTAATGTCAAGAAACTAGTATAGCTAGAGCTTGATTTTGCAGAGCATCATGTGAGTGTATTCAGTAGTGTAACTACTTTAAGCTGTTGCTGGTTTTCTACGTAAACTATGCAAGACTCCATATAGAGCACTTACATTAGCATATAGTGCAAAAGCTTTCTCGTACCGTCCATCAATTACATACAACTCTGCTAGTGCCTGACATGGTAAAGTAATTCATAATGGAAAAGATGTAATAATAACCAAAATTCGTAATCAATATCAAGATAACAATGTTTATACTGACCTCTGCTAGTGCATCAGTCATGGATGAAGTATTAAGCTGAGGTTCTATGGCTGAGATAATAGGCAAAGCAGAATAAATTACAGGCGGCCAAGATTTGACAGTTGACAAGAGATCCTTGTGAAAAGATGGATTTGTTGTCAGAGCAACAAAAGCTACTTGTAGATGATTAACAAAAACCGCTAAGACCTTTATTTCCAATTTAGCAAGTCCAAAGAGCATATGAAGTATCAAATTAAGTTTTTAGGAAATGTCAAATATTGCATACCTCATAAGCAGTATCATGTAACCTTGGGTTTTCAGTTGGTATGTATGGAACCAATACAAGAAGCAGATGAAGATGAGCAAAGTAGAAAACCCATCTTTGAGAAATAACCCACTGCTAGCTATTAAAAATAAATTTACAGGAGAGTCATACTTAATAGTGTTTAGTACCTTTTCCATGCTGAAACCGATCCTCGCAACAATTTGGGACATAATGATGCGGCTTCAATATATTTCCTTTCCACAATCAAATGATCATGATAGCTAGACCCCACCTGCATACATAGTGGACAAATTGAAAATGTATTACTACCGATACTATAATATAATATGGAACTATGGAAGGAAATACATAGCAAAGTTTAGTTATTGTCCACATGTACAGGAAAAAGATTTTGCAATTGCAACAATCAAAACTGACAACAGGAGATAGTGAAAACAGACATACTAGGGCTACAAAAATGACTATCCGAACGTCATAAATGGAAATGGCATATATAACCAATTGTCAAGGACTAGGCACCATCTTTTATCTAGAAAATGACTAGATTTTAATTTTAACCACCTCATACTTCGGGGGAGTTGGAATGCCTAATGTGGCTCTTTCATTTTTTAGAAGTACAATGCCCTTAAAAGGCTTTAATTTAGAGCCACAAAAGAGGCACGAATTTTGGTTCGTAAAGGTTTGGAGCATTGAATTATTTATGCTATGGAGGGATTTCAGTGGGTTGATCATTTTCTTGGCTTTGTTGCTGAATAAGTATTTAGGCCATAAAGGCAATTGTTTTGAATTTCCAAATGTTAGCATTTGGGGCATAAAGGCCATTATTTTGAATTTTGAAATGTTGGGCCTTAGACAAGTATCCAGTGCATTACATTGAGCATAGTTTTTGGTCCCAAAACAACATGATCCTGCTAGGACACTTTCAAACTATTCATGCTATGAACATATGCAACCCATATGCCTCATGAACTAGGTGATTCATGATTATAACATTATGTATTAATTGACATATTCACAAAGTAACCCAGAATGACTAAAAATAACAACACATAAATAGCCTACTTCCAAAAAATAAGAGAATCTAGACAAATTGTAGGTTTCTATATTACATTGTTTCCATGAAAATATGGGAAATAAAATGTAAACATTTCATATGTACATCATGCATCAATTACTTATTTAGTAAGTAATACAATGCAAATAAATAAATGAACTGTTAAACTAAAATCAAACATAAATACCTTATCAAGAAGCTCACTTCGTCCCTGCCCAGCTTCAACTGCTGCTAAAGCTTTTTCATGCCATCCATGTTGAAGAAGCCAAGAAATATGATCTGTTGTATCCCTAGCAATCAACAAGAAATTGCATTTGTAAATCAACAGAGTTTGTGATTTTTAATATGGCATAGGAGATGATATAATGGCAAAACAAACAATGCGAGCAGTAAAGGAATCAAAATTATGCTTTTAAATCCCACAATTTTTTCTATAAAGGTGAATTAAAATTTAAAGCATTCCATTTTCAGGCAATTCACTCACCATATTAAGATGACATACACTTAAATTCGTTAAATAAAAAATTCATTGAACTCACTAAAACTAATGGATGAATTCTACACTTGTCTGCTCAAGCACCCCCCATCCAACTGGGACACGTATCTGCTCATGCACCTTCTTAATTTGTTTCACCATTTTCCTATTTTTCAATAAGAACTTCCAGATTTGTTTCACTTCTATCTACCTTCTCACAAACTTGAAGTATTCAGATTTAGATATCCATAAATGGTGGGGAGCCTATGCTTAATTGGAATTCTAAAGATACTACATTTGGTGAGCAAACATATGAAAAAGATGAGAAACGGGGGAGAACTTTAAACAGATAACTCCTAATGTTTGCATAATAATCATCTCATGAACTAAACTTGACAGATAGCATTAAGCAGTGATTGGATTCACAAGTGCGAAAAAAGTGTCTTCTTACTTTATAGATAAGATAGCATATAGATTGATATAATTAACGATAATGCTAAAAACAAACCTTAGGGCTGTTATTAGTGTTGAAAAATGTGCAAAGTGTATTGAAATATGTAAAAAGTGAATAAAAAATATGAAAGTATTTTGGATATGTGAAAAGTGTATTCGGATTATAAATATTCTGGCCTTTTGTGATGTAATTAATTATCAATAGGAAAATTACATGCTGACATTCTATTAAAATAGAAACTAAGGAAAGATAAAATTGAACTAACCTAGGTTTTGCAATAACTACATCCTTTGGGGATACAATATAGTATAATGGCTCATCACCAGCAGCCCACTGCCCACCTGCATAGTTGCTACCTACTTAAAAATGCATAAGTATTACCACTGTTTGAATGCAAATTCATAAACTCTTGGACACTTTTACCTGAGAATAGAGCATGAGCAAGGGCATAATCCTTTGCCTTGTAATGGTCAAAGCCATGGACAGGTAGTGCATCTGTTGCAAGCTCATCATTGTTCCATGTGACTACACGCACTTCCGGTCTCTGAGCATTTCCCTGCTCACAACAAATTTCTACATCTTAACACTTATCATGTAAACTACTGACTTCTACCTATCTATATTTATATAGAAATATGATAGTGTTCTAGTACTATAGAATAAATTGAATAAAGTAATAGAACTGAACCGTAAAGGCCATGTTTGTTTGGACGGACTGGATTAGGTTGGATTAGCATTCCTATGACTAATAGTCCTAGGACTATGAGTCCTTTGGATTATGTATCATATCCTATGTTTGGATTGAGTTAGGATTATAAGGAGGGATTAATAAAATATTATCCAATCCGATGTTTATTTAAGGGGATTTGAATGAATTGGACATGACAAGATACAGAACATCCAATATATTGACCATAATACCCCTATTATAATTAATGTAAAATTTTGCACTAAAATGAGTTATAATTTTTAAAAAGCAAATTTTCATATTGTTGCTCCACATCCATTTTGATTCATTTGAACAAAATTTAACCCACTTTTTTTTAATAGAAAAAATAAAAAATAATTTAACTATAAAATTTATATTTACATAAGCAACCATTTAAAAAAATACATATTTTAATCATCTAATCATTCATTGCCCAAATTCAAAAAAGTATTTATTTGAACAAAATTTAACCCCCACTTATTTTTTAATAGAAAAAAATCAAAAATCATTCAACTATAAAATTTATATATACACAAGCAATCATTAAAAGATATGCCCTGTTATTTTAATTATCCAACCATTCACTGCCCAAATTCAAAAAGGCATTTATTTAAACAAAATTTAACTCTCTTTTTTTTCGAACAAAAAAATATCAAAAATCATTCAACTATGAAATTGTAGAAATATAAATCTACCATTCATCATTTCAAAATAGGCATTTCAAGTAGCATATTGCAACATAAAGTAGCAAAATATGAGTAGTTCAACAAAAAAAACTAGCAAAAAGTCAAGTCCTTATTACATGCCTTAGAGTAATCAAAAAAACTAAGTACGTAGAAGGACATAAAAGAGCCCCGAGTCTATCATGGAGCACTCCTACGTAGCAACCTCATCACCCACCTTAGTTTGTCATCATGTGTCAAGCTGAAGAACATGTCGAGCTTTTAAGCACTTTGTGATATGATCTCACAAGCATCTAGCCTTTCATCAAGAGTAATTGGCAACTTAATGAGTTCATCATTCAAACTTGCCCGTTTAGATGCGAGATCATGTTCATAACCCATTCTTTGACCAATGAAATCCAACTTTTCATTGGTGGCAGAAAATACTTCACCCAACTTGTTAGCAATCATGGACAACTGTAGATGCGCCCGCGTGGGGCCCTCGCTACAGTTCGGACTCGATTCATGTCACGGTTCTTAATCTGAACCAAAGAGTCCAAATCCGGCAAATCGTTTTGAGAAACAGATTTTTGAAAAGAAGTGCCAAACATGGACTACTTTGCCAGATACAGAGTCGCCACCTAAATATTTTAAAATGGGAGAATTTAGGAAACCCTGACTCGGTGCCAAAGGCCATGTGTCCGTCATCACCAAAGTTGCCTCGGCTCGGGAACTTCATTGCCATGTCATTGGCCGAGACATTGATGGGCTTGGATGCTTTTTATCGCCGAGAGACGACCAGATTTACGGGGAGTCCACTACTG